>ML830438.1:25680-56130 GCA_009831015.1 Picea engelmannii | reverse complement strand
ATGACTTCATAGCCAATTCATACAAGGCTTGTGGGTAGATCTCAAATAGCTTCAACATGTCACCATCACATCCACTACCCCACAATGCATCTTTACCTCATCATGTGCACCCATGTGACTTCATAACCAATGCATCCAAGGTCTGTGGGAAGCTCTCAAATAGCTACAACATGTCCCCAGGACATCCACTACCCCACAATGCATTTGTACCTCATCACTCCCTCTGAAGAGGGACCATGCCAAGCTTGTCCCTGAAGTTCTCAAACTTTGTCTTCGACAGTGGATTGGTCAACACATCTGTAACCTGCTCCTCGGTAGTCACATACTTGAGCCTCATTTCTCCCCTCATCACCATATCCCGGATATAGTGATATTTAATCTCAATATGCTTCGATCTGTCATGGAACACTAGATTCTCTAACAACTTCCTGCAACTCTGGTTGTCACACCAAATGCAAGCCACGTCCAGTTTGAGACCAAATAACCCAAACAAAAGATTATGAATCCACACCGCTTCTCTGCATGTTGCACATGATGGCATCTATTCAACCTCAGCCGTATTGAGTGCTACACATGACTGCTTCTTGTTGCTCCACAAAACCATACTAGAGCCTAGACTGAAGCAATATGCCGAAGTACTCTTCCGATCTAGAATATTGTCGGCCTAATATGAATCTGAATATCCATATAACTTGAACTCATGGCCTGCCACATACCTGAGACCATAATCCAATGTACCCTTAAGGTACCTTATCACATGTTTTGTTGCGACCAAATGAACCTGCTTGGGATGGTCTATATACTTTCTCAGGGTGTTCACAACAAAACATATATCCGGTCTCATGCTCGTCAAGTACATCAATGGACTCACCATATGCCTATATGAATTAACATCCACATTCTCTGAAGTCGTATCCTACAACAAATTCAAATTTGATACCATAGGTGTAGCCATTTCCTTGCAATCCAACATCTCGAACCTCTTCAGAATTTCCATTGCATACTTCCCTTAATTCAAAAAGATCTCATCCTGTCTCTGCCATACCTCGAGAACCAAAAAGTAATGCATCATCCCGAGATCTTTCATCTCAAACTCAATAGCCATTTTTCTCTTACACTATGAGATGAGCTTTTCCACACTTGTTAGAAGCATGTCATCCACATACAACAGTAGTATTACCGAACCATCATCCAAAACCTTAAAGTAAAGGTTAGAATTTGCACTGCTCTTTGTAAATCCTAAGCTCGTTAGAAAACTGTCGATCCTGCCATACCATGCTCTGAGTGCCTACTTTAATCCATATAAATCCTTCTTCAATCTGCACACATGCGTCTCCCTGTCATGTACCTCGAACCCTTGTGGCCGGTCCACATATACTTCCTCTTTTATTTCACCATTCAAGAAGGGTGTCTTCACATCCATCTGATGCACCTTCCATTTCATTACTATGCCCAACAAAAGTATAGTCCTAATCGAGGTATACCTTGCCATAGGAGAAAATTTCTCCTCATAGTCAATGCCCTCCTTCTGAGAGAATCCTCGAGCCACAAATCTAACCTTATACTTTCAATACTGCCATCAACTACATGTTTTGTTTTGTAGATCCATTTTGAACTTACTACTGATTTCTCCTTCGATCTATGCACCGCATCCCATACATCATTCTTTACTATGGACTAATATTCCTCTCCCATGGCATCCTTTCATACCCTCTTTTCTGCAGTCTCTTCTTAACTAGACGGTTCTGCATTCATGATATCACACAAACATGCCACATTGTTGGAATACAATTTCAACTTCTTACTTTCCCTGAGATATTTTTCTGGGGCACCATATATTTCTGCATCTCCGATGAGATCCTGTGCCCAAGCTAGTCTTCTCTTGCGAGAAGGCATCTTTGTTGGCCTCTGAGGTTCTACCATGTCATTATCTTCATGAATGACTTCCTCTGGTTCAACTGCTTCTGCCTCTGGAACTCTAGTAACTTCATTCACCTCCTCATGAGCCTCTTTTGCATAGTCTTGTTTTGATTTGCGGAAAACTGCACTCTCCTCAAAGTTGACATCTCGGCTAATCTCAAATTTTCGGTGATCGAGAATATATATCCTGCATGCCTTCGATGTGTCACTGTAACCAACAAATGTGCCATTCTTTCCGAATGGATCCAATTTTGTCCTGTTTTCCTTAGGGACATGCACAAATACGGGGCAACCAAATATCCTTAGATGGTTGACTTCTGGCTTCTCTCCTAAAAACATCTCCACTGGTGTCTTGTTTTCAAGTACTTTTTGGGGACTTCTGTTCTGCATGTACATTGTAGTCTTTGTTGCTTCTGCCCACATATGCATAGGTAGATCTTGATCATGGATCATAACCTTCATTGCTTCCATCATCATCTGATTCTTCCTTTGTGCTACTCCATTCTACCGAGGATTGTAGGGAGTAGAAATATCCCTCTTAATCCCAACGTCCTTGCAATATTCTTTGAATTCCTCTGAGGTGAATTTTCCTCCATTATCTGATCACAAGGTCTTTATCTTCTGCTCTGTCAGGTTTTCTACCAGTGCCTTAAATTCTTTGAATTTTCCAAACACTTCATTATTTGCCTTCAACAAATATATCCAAGTTTTACATGAGTGATCAACAATAAAAGACACATAATATACATACACGGTTAATGAAGTTGCTCACATCGGTCCACACACATCTGAGTGCACAATGTCCAATACTCTTTGGTTCTGCTATCAATGCTGGGAAATGAGTGCTTCACGTTCTTGCCTTGTGCGCAACCTTTGCACACACCGTCTAGTTTTTCCTGGATCTATGGTAGTCCCTTCACCATCTTGCTCACACTTGGCAGGGCCTTGTAATGCAGGTGAGAAAATATCCTGTGCCATAATTCACTGGGATTCATAGTGTCGTGAATTAATGTCGAATCTTATCGCCCTTTCAATTTGTAGAGTCCTCCCTCTTGAACTCCAATCACCACAACATCATCAAATGTCTTCTCTCTAGTCCACATAAGAATTTGTCCATCAAGAAATGCAACTCTGTAACCCTTCTCATCCAATGTTGAAATCGAGAGAAGGTTCTTCTTCAATCCAGGAACATAGAGAACTTCCTTCATCTTCATTGGCTTTCCCAAGTCTAACTTGTAGGAGGCTTCTCCTACTCCTTTGATCGAATATTGATAGTCATCTCCCAATTTCACTTTGTACGGTGAATCCTTATGAGTAAGGTTAGACAATGAGTCTTTATAACCTGTCATGTGCTTGGAAGCACCACTGTCCACCAACCAAATGCCATTTCCATGAGTGACAATTTCTGTAAGGGATGAGACAAGAACATAATCCTCATCACTTGATTCATCTTCCTTTGCAACCTTCTTAGGTGGCTCATCATCTTCAACTGTATGAACATGACGCCTTTTACCTCCTTTCTTTTCCCTTGGTTTCTGAATGAGGGAACAATTCCTAGCAATATGTCCCATTTTTTGACAACATAAACATATGATATTTGGTTTGTTTCTTCGGCCCTTCTGAAACTTCTTGGGTGAGGAGGGTTCTTTCTTGCTCTTTCCTTTCGTGGTGTGGGCGGCTAGGGCTTGATCATCATCTGTCATCTTCTCTTCTCTTGCTGGCATCCTTGCTTCTTCTTGGTTGCAATCTTCCCATATCCTACTGAACTTGGGTAGCTTCCTTCTTGAGCATATCCCTTGAATAAAAGCATCCCATGACCTTGGGAGGCCATTCAAGGTGGTCATCACCATTTATTCTCCATTCATTGTATCACCAATGGCTTCTATCTGCTCCTTGATATGGTTCACTCTTGAGAAGTAAGAGTCGATGGTTTCTGAATTCTGCATCCTCACGTTATTTAAATTATTTCTCAAGGTCATTCTTCGGTTGATGTTACTTCCTTCAAATAGTCGGGTTAAGGCATCCATCATTTTTTTTGGAGTGGATAATGAAGATATGTGATGAATAATATGGTCCTTAATGGATTCTGCAATAATCCTCTTTTCTTTGACCATATCCTTCTTGTGCTTTTCTTTATCCTCGTCTCCCTCTGGTTCTGAAACCTCTTCTTCAGTGAAACTCTCTAGATCATGTTCTTCTAGGAGGAGGGATACTTTGTACCTCCAGGATCTGAAGTTGTCAACTCCCTCCAACTTCTCATCAATCTTGGTTCCGGTAGTCATCCTGCCCCTAAATCACTAATTCTGGATTCTGAAGATCTGATCCAGGGAAAATATGCGCTCCACTAGGGCGCACTTGCTGGTGGTCTTATCTTGTTCGACAATCACTCCTATCAAAAAAATGATTCATTTTTTCTTCTAGATATGCGAACTGTCTTCTATTAAGGCCTGCTTTGATACCATATTATAATTTTAGAAGTTACAGTTATCTTCTTTAACATTCATTAACAATTGCATGTAATATGATCACTGAAAGATAAACAATCACAAAATACAAGATACATCCTGGGAAACCCTCGTGGGGCAGAAAACCCAACAACCAATTCTTCACTATAGATTCCTTCAACCAATACAATGTCACGTTATATCTCTCCACATAGACCAAGACAAAGATACCAAAGACCAAGAAACCAATACCTCCTGCGCTAGACCTCCTTTTCTATGCTCCAAATGCACAAGAGAAGGCGGGTTTATATGTATACAAATGAGAGGAACTTGACCTCTATTTATACACATAACTTGATTCTCGAAAAGATGCAACACTAAGAGCGGTTGTTTTTACTTTTACAATAAGGATAACATTAAAATAATAATTTCTTTTGCGTTGATTTATACAATAAGATTACAATAACCTTCTCGAGGTTTGACCGATATAAATACAAAAGAATATCTTTCACAATTACATTAAAATATCAACACCTTCATCCCCCAAGAAATAGGGGATCGACTCAGATAGATAAAATAATTCCCAAAATTATTATCCTTTTGTGGTACAAGTTAAGTCATCATTTTTTAATGCTAATGATAACTATTGCATTTAAAAGAAAACAAAACATTGGAAAAGAAAACTTGTTGCATTGAAACAAAGTATTTTTTTTTTTAAATGTCGACGACGATCATGTTGTTTACCATCCCTTAAGACCAACAAAACTTATGAGACAAATAAAAGGAAGTAGATTAAATGTTCTTCAAAATGTTTTTATTGTTTGAATATGATGGAAACAAAATGTTTTTATTGTTTGAATATGATGGAAACAAAAGTATAGAAGTCATAGAAGTCTTTATGGTTTTCGTATCTGAAAGAGTCTTGAATAATAATTAAGTTACGAAACCAAGTAAAACCCTAACTTATATTTTTAAGAAAGAGACACATTAAACAACAACAAAATTTATCCTCAACTTTGTTTGTATCATAAATTTTATAATAAAAAAAATTCCAATTATTATTGTAAAGTTAGTTTAACAACCAATATTTCTATTAAATCATAAAAGTCATAAAAATGACATTAAATATTTAATAAATATTTAATGCATGCCCAATTAAAATTATGACAAATGGTTGAGGTGAGAAATGCCACATACACTGATAACACAAGCTAAAAAAACCAATAAGCATAGAACCCTAATATAAACACAATCTATCAGAGTCTTTGTTGGTGTATCACATCACTAATTCATTTATTTTCTAAATGTCCATATCAAGAAAAGAATAATGGTAAACAATAATACTTTTGTATTACAACCGTAATTTTTTCATTAGTTACATACCTCACTCGGGTGTCACAATTGGGGATTTTTCTTGGGCATGTGTAAATGCGAATTTCTTGACTTGAACTTTATAATAATATTTATAAAAATATAAAATTATCGTTTTGATTTAAGAGGATAAATAGATATATTTATTAAATTATTTTTATTTAAGAAAGATATATAGATTTATTAAATTATCATGACAGTGATTAATTATAGAAGATAATAAAAGTTATATTTGGTGTGTCATTTTTCAAGAGATTAAAGTAAGAAGTCACAATAATTAGAGTTATTGATGTAATTGTAAGACTCAAATCATGTTTTTGGTTTACTCAATCAGTTCTACTTTAAGGGATGCATCTATATTGTGGTGCATTCAAACAACTTCTAGTTTTAGCTATTTTCGGTTTGCTTGCATCATTTTTGTAGAAAACTTTGATGTATTTCTTCTTTATTTTTTTGAAATGTTGATTCCTAATCTTTGATATGTAAATTGGATCTCTCCTTGATTCACAAGTTTATCACACAATTTAGGAGAAAGTGTTACTTAATTTATAATTCCTAATTTCCATATACTTGGCATAATCTTTCCTCCCATGAATCCTTTGGTTGTTCCCATCTCTTTGTTTCACATCTCAAATCATGTGAGTTGGTTCTTAATTGTGTTATCACTTGTTTTTCACTCCATGGGATGTTAAATTTCAAGTAGTTTTATACTTGATCTTCGCGTATATTAAAGTTGTTTATATTGTTGTAGTAAAGTTTTTGGATTTACACAGCGTTGAAGTTTAGTAACATCATTTTCGTGTGGACACTCTGCCCATTATCATGTTGTTTTCTTTTGGCATGTTTTCTCGAGTTTCACTTCCTATAACACTATTTTACACAACTTTTCAACGTCTTTTTATTTGTTAAGATCCTTCTGTTATAATTTTAGAAGTTACGATTATCTTCTTTAACATTCATTAACAATTGCATTTAATAGGATCACTGAAAGATAAACAATCACATAATACAAAATATATCCTCGGAAACCCTCATGGGGGAGAAAACGCAACAACCAATTCTTCAGTATAGATTCCTTCAACCAATACAATCTCACGTTATAGCTCTCCACAAATAGACCAAGACCAAGATACAAAAGAACAAGAAACCAAGACGTCCTGCGCTAGACCTCCTTTGCTATGCTACAAATAAACAAGAGAAGGCGAGTTGTATATGTATACAAATGAGAGGAACTCAACCTCTATTTATACACATAACTTGACTCCCGAAAAGACGCAACCCTAAGAGGGGTCGTTTTGACTTTTACAATAAGGATACCAATAAAATAAAAATTTATTTTGAGCCGATTTATACGATAAGATTAGAATAACCTTCTCGAGGTTTGACCAATACAAATACAAAATAATATCTTCCGTAGTTACATAAAAATATCAACACTCCCTCTTAACTAGGAAGGTATTCTTTGTTGCCACATGAGCTCATGACCATTGACTGTTGAACATATGAATCTATACATCATTGGATATCCATAGTATAACATGACTTCACAACCAATGTATACAAGGCCCGTGGGTAGCTCTCAAATAGATTCAACATGTCACCATGACATCCACTAACCCGCAATGCATCTTTACCTCATCATGTGCACCCATGTGACTTCACAAACAATGTTGAGATTCAACAAAAAGATCCTAGTAAAAATTATGCACCTACACTAGGATGGAGCCTCAGGCTATTTTTAGGTGGAAGTCTATTTTTAGATGACGAGCAAATTCTATTTATAGATGATGAGCAGATTCTATTTATAGATGTATGTTGACTATTATTATCCCTTAATAATTGTTGGACAATAAATATTAATCTATTCTCAATGAGCACTTGGAAATAGTTAACTGAAGTGGCAAATCAGTTAGCTATAGGAAATTCAAGTTCAAAGGTTGACTGGTGGGACATGCAAGTCGAATTAGTTGTAACTGAGTGATTTGAAGTTGTAACAGAGTTGGATGTGTAGTTATGTGAGTTGTGAAGTAGTTTAACTCAGTTAAGTGAGTTAAGCTCAATTGTACTAGTTGTAACTGAACTTACACTAGTGAGAGATCAGTGAATTAATTCACAATCAATGATCTCACACGCAACTGAATATTTACCACTGTTAACTACATGCATGTCAGATCCAGTGGAGACCCAGTTGAGATAACAGGTGAAAAGGACAGTTTGACTATCACTTGTGACATTAGTGAGTGCACTCATGCAACCACACACACATTGGATGTGCCAATGAGGAATGCATAGCCTAGGTAATTCGAATTCATTTGCAGGGTTTTTCCATTAGCAAGGATTGCGTAGAGGAGGCAGGCTGTTTGGAGGCAGTAAATTGGCACATGCATTTGCCAATTTTTGTATGACACTGTGAGACAATTGTTATTGTACTGAGAGCTCTTGGATTAGAGTTTTGTATGAGATTGTGTCATGATCCATGATATAAACATAATACATGATAGTGGGTTTTTTAGCTTTATGCTTTCCCGATAAAAACATCTGTGTTATGTGTGATTGATCTTTCTTCTTGATATTGCAATTGGCGATCGTGTTTTAAATTCCACAAGAATATTAGTAGAAGCAATTCTGTATTTAACAGTGGCATATAATTGTTAGATCAGGAGAATCCGTGCAATACATAATTTGTATTGAAATTTCTACATGGTATCAGAGCGCAGGAAATTGCAGAAGCTGAGTTTGTGACTGGATAGAATTCAAATTTGCAGAAAGACTTTCTTGGTGCTGCAACTGATTCAAGATCAAAATGGATTTCAATGGCTTGAGGTTAGGGTATGCACTCAAGGGAGGCTCGAAATACATTGCTTGGAAGGACAGGATGGAGGCAATACTCGAAGAAAATGTCTTGAAGGAATTCATTGACAAATATGTTCCTAAGCCAGATGCTGCAGACGCTGCAAATCTTGATGCATGGAAAAAGAAAGTGGCAAAGGCGAGAAGGATCCTATTGGAGGGAGTACGAGACCACATTGTCTCAAACCTCCATGGGAAAGCCACACTATATGCAATGTGGAAGGCTTTGACAGATCTATTCCAAAAAAACAACGACCATAGGAAATTGGCGCTCAAAGATAAACTCAGGAAGATCAAGATGCAGAAGGGCGACTCCATTCCAAAATATCTCACGAAGTTTGTCCAATGTCGGGATGAGCTAGGGAGTGTGGGAATAAAAGTCCCTGATGATGATTTGGTGAGTTTGGCGCTCCTAGGACTTCCCAAGAGTTGGCATAGTTATCAAGACTCTATCAATGGAAGGGAAAAATTGCCATTTTGGGAACGACTATGGTCGGATCTAGTGCAGGAGGAGTTCAGGCAGAACACCAGAGATGGATCTTCATCAAAGAATGATGATGAAGAGGATTGTGCTTTGGATGCCAAGGCAAGGAGAGGGAAGGGGAAGAAATTCCATCTAAAATATGAATCTAAAGTCAAGAAGTTGGATTTGTCCAAAGTGAAGTGTTTTCACTGTCACGAACATGGGCATCTCGCTACTAACTGTCCGCAGAAGAAGAAGAACAAGAAGCTTGCTGGAGCTGCAGCTGGTGAGACCCTTGCCTCACAATTTGAACTTGACTTCTCCTTGATCACATGCATGACGTCAAGTGCATTGGGATCAGTGTGGTATTTGGATAGTGGCGCTTCCTTCCACATGACAAGAGATAAGGACCTTTTTAGTGACTTGGAGGAGAAAGATCTCAAAATGCATATAGAGATGGGTGACGATGGATGATACAGTGCGACTGGCATTGGTACCATTACCTTTAAGAGGGAGTTAGGTGAACCATTTCAATTGAAATATGTTATGCATGTTCCAGGTCTGAAGAAAAACCTGGTCTCAGTCATAATGCTGGAGGACAGAGGCTATGATGTTGTTTTTAGCAATGGAAAAGCTTTCCTGCGACATAAAACAACGGGTCAAGTCAAGAAGATAGGGATTCGAGTTAATAATATCTACAAGCTGGAGGTAGATGGTTGCGCTGCCATGATGGGCAAGGCAAAAAAAGTGGTGAGCCGGGATGAGGGTGAATTATGGCACAGGCGATTGGGCCATCTTCATCATGGAGCCTTGAAAATCATGCAACAAATATCGACTGGACTTCCAATGGGAACACTTGCTTAGTTAGATCACTGCAAGGGTTGCACCGTGGGGAAGTATGTAAAGTCCACCTTTCATGAAAAGGAGAACCGTGCTTCAGTGATCCTGGAGAGAGTTCACACAGACGTGTGTGGCCCATTCTCGGTTGCTTCAACAACAAAACATAAGTATTATGTTATTTTTGTTGATGACTTTTCTCGTAAATGTTGGATCTTATTCATGCAGAAGAAGGATCAAACATTCTCAAAGTTCTGTGAGTTTAAAGCATTGGTGGAGAAAGAGTCGGGGAAGCAAGTGAAGGCTCCGAGGAGCGATAATGGCAGAGAATACATCTCTAACAAATTCAAAGACTTCTGCAACAAAGAAGGAATTCAAAGAGAACTCATAGCGCCTCATAACCCACAACAAAATGGGGTCGCGGAGAGGAAGAACAAAACGATCGTGGGTGCAACACGAGCGATGTTGCATGATCAAGGCCTACCAATGCATTTGTGGGAGGTAGCATGCAACACTGCGGTTTATGTGGAAAACCGTTGTCCTCATAGTGTACTTTGGCATGAGTACACCTAAAGAAGCTTTCACTGGTAAGAAACCCGATGTTTCACACTTTAAGATTTTTGGCTCATTTGTTTATGTGCATGTGACCAAAGATGCCAGGAAGAAGCTGGAACCGACTGCTGAAGTTGGGATTTTTGTGGGGTACATAGAAACACCCCATAATTATCATGTGTATTTTCCTAGCAATAAGAAGATTGTTATGCGACGGGATATAAAATTCGATGAGGGGAAAGCCATGCGGTTGTTGCTTGAGAGGGAGCTAGACTTGCATGCAGAGGAGGAACTGCTGGTTCCCAAAGATGAGTCCCAATATGTGGATCAACAACATGAGGAGGTTCATGGAGTGGAGGAAGCCACTCATGCAGAGCCATTCATCAGAAATGGCAGAAAGTGCACCACGAAAGCTGATAGATTGAGACTAGATGCTGCACAGAATGTAGGAGCCCCTACTTCACAGCGCAGACAGAGATAGTCTCCTGATCGATTTACTGGATACATGGATCTCATGATCAAATGTATTGTGACTGAGCCATCTTCGTTTTAGGAAGCAGTGCAGGAGCCCAAATGGGTACATGCAATGGTGGAGGATTATTACTCCATTGTAAAAAACAATGCATGGGAAATTGTCCCAAGACTGGTTGATAAATCAATGGTAGGTTCGAGATGGATCTATGATGGTAAGATTTTAATCATTGTTCTTTATGTTGATGATTTAATACTGAATGGTGATGAGCATATGATACACTCATGCAAGGAGGACCTTGCAAAGGAGTTCAAGATGAAGGATTTGGGCTTCCTTCATTATTTCCTTGGATTGGAAATATGGCAGAGAGATGGTGAACTTTTTGTGTCTCAAGGCAAGTATGCAAGGGAGATACTGGGTAAGTTTCACATGGAGGGTGCAAACCCATAGATACTCCTCTTCCGGAAAACTGGAAGAAAAAGGATGCTACTTCTGGAGAGGTAGTGGATGTTATTGTCTATCGATAGTTAGTGGGTTCGCTAATGTATCTAGTGAACACGAGACCAGACATTTGCTATGCGGTTAACCAATTGAGTCAAGCGATGGTTAAGCCTACCAAGCTCTTTTGGAAGGTGGGAAAGCATGTCCTGAGATACCCGAGGGGCACATCTGAGTATGGCTTATGGTACAGACAGACGGATGAGGTGAAGTTTCATGGCTTCACGGATGCAGATTGGGCGGGCAACCCAATAGATAGAAAGAGAACATCAGGGGGGGTATTTAGTATCGGATCTACAACTTTTTTTGGGTATAGTAGGAAGCAGAGATCCGTGGCACTCAGTTCAACGGAAGAGGAATACATGGCAACAAGTCAAGCTGCATGTGAGGCTATTTGGACGAGAAAGATCTTGGTTGGTTTGTTTCGTTCTCATTTAGATCCGACAGTGATTCATTGTGATAATCAGAGTTGCATTAAACTCTCGATTAATCCCATGTTTCATGATAGATCTAAGCATATAGATATCCGATATCATCATATCAGATATTGTGTGTAGCGAAAGATCATGTTGTTTCAGTACATTCCTATGGAATATCAGGATGCAGACATTCTGACGAAGGCGCTCACCAGGAGCAAATTCGAATACCATAGAGACAGGATGGGGGTTAAGGATAATCCCTTTCTTGTTGAGAGGGAGTGTTGAGATTCAACAAGAAGATCCTAGTGAAAATTATGCACCTACACTAGGATGGAGCCTCAAGCTATTTTTAGGTGGAAGTCTATTTTTAGATGATGAGCAAATTCTATTTATAGATGGTGAGCAAATTCTATTTATATGTGTATGTCGACTATTATTATCCCTTAATAATTGTTGGACAATAAATATTAATCTATTCTCAATGAGCACTTGGAAATAGTTAACTAAAGTGGCAAATCAGTTAGCTATAGGAAATTCGAGTTCAAAGGTTGACTGGTGGGACATGCAAGTCGAATTAGTTGTAACTGAGTGATTCGAAGTTGTAACAAATTTGGATGTGTAGTTATGTGAGTTGTGAAGTAGTTTAACTCAATTAAGTGAGTTAAGCTCAATTGTACTAGTTGTAACTGAACTTACACTAGTGAGAGATCAATGAATTAATTATTAATTAATTCACAATCAATGATCTCACATGCAACTGAATATTTACCACTGTTAACTACATGCATGTCAGATCCAGTGGAGACCCAATTGAGATAACAGGTGAAAGGGACAATTTGACTATCAGTTGTGACATTAGTGAGTGCACTCATGCAACTACACACACATTGGATGTGACAATGAGTAATGCACAACCTAGGTAATTCAAATTCATTTGCAGGGTTTTTCCATTAGCAAGGATTGCACAGAGGAGTCAGGCTATCTGGAGGCAGTAAATTGGCACATGCATTTGCCAATTTTTGTATAACAGTGTGAGACGATTATTATTGTACTAAGAGCTCTTGGATTATAGTTTTGTATGAGATCGTTTCATGATCCATGATATAAACATAATATATGATAGTGGGGTTTTTAGATTTATGCTTTCCCAGTAAAAACATATGTGTTATGTGTGATTGATCTTTCTTCTTGATATTGCAATTGGCTACCATGTTTTAAATTCCGCAAGAATATTAGTAGAAGTGATTCTGTATTTAACAGTGGCATATAATTGTTAGATCAGGAGAATCCAGACAATACATAATTTGTATTGAAATTTCTACAACCAATGCATCCAAGGTCCGTGGGTAGCTCTCAAATAGCTACAACATGTCCCCAGGACATCCACTACCCCGCAATGCATTTGTACCTCATCACTCCCTCTAAAGAGGGACCATGCCAAGCTTGTCCCTGAAGTGCTCGAACTTTGTCCTCGACAATGGAATGGTCAACACGTCTGTAACCTGCTCCTTGGTAGTCACATACTTGAGCCTCACTGCTCCCCTCATCACCATATCCCTGATATAATGATATTTGATCTCGATATGATTTGACCTGTCATGAAACAACATATTCTCTAACAACTTCATGCAACTCTGGTTGTCACACCAAATGCAAGTCGCGTCTAGTTTGAGACTAAATAACCTAGACAGCAGATTCCGAAGCCACACTGCTTCTCTACATGTTGCACATGATTCCATATATTCAACCTCAGTCGTACTGAGTGCTACACATGACTACTTCTTGCTGCTCCACAAAACCATACTGGAGCCTAGACTGAAGCAATATGTCGAAGTATTCTTTCGATATAGAATATTGTCGGCCTAATATGAATTTGAATATCCATATAACCCGAACTCATGGTCTATCACATACCCGAGACGATAATCCAATGTAACCTTAAGGTACCTTATCACATGTTTTGTTGCGACCAAATGAACCTCCCTGGGCTGCTCCATATACTGACTCGGGGTGTTCACAACAAAACATATATCTAGTCTCATGTTCGTCAAGTACATCAATGAACCTACCATCTGCCTATATGAATTAACATCCACAGTCTCTTAAGTCGTATCCTGCAACAACTTCAGATTTGATACCATAGGTGTAGCCATTGCCTTGCAATCCAACATCCTGAACCTCTTCAGGATTTCCATTGCATACTTCCCATGATTAAGAAAGATCTCATCCTGTCTCTGCCATACCTCAAGATCCAAAAAGTAATGCATCATCCTGAGATATTTCATCTCAAACTCAATAACCATTTTCATATTACACTATGAGATGGGGTTTTCCACACTTGTTAGAAACATGTCATCCACATACAACAATAGTATTACCGAACCATCATCCAAAACCTTAAAGTAAAGGTTATAATTCACACTACTCTTTGTAAATCCCAAGCTCGTTAGAAAACTGTCGATCCTGCCATACCATGATCTGGGTGCCTACTTTAATCCATATAAATCCTTCTTCAATCTGCACACATGTGTCTTCCTGTCATGTACCTCGAACCCTTGTGGCTGGTCCACATATACTTCCTCTTTTATTTCACCATTCAAGAAGGGTGTCTTCACATCCATCTGATTCACCTTCCATTTCATTACCATGACCAACGAAAGTATAGTCCTGATCGAGGTATATCTTGCCACAGGAGAAAATTTCTCCTCATAGTCAATGCCCTGCTTCTGAGAGAATCCTCGAGCCACAAATCTAGCCTTATACTTTTCAATGCTGCCAACAGCTACATCTTTCGTTTTGTAGATCTATTTTTAAATTACTACTTATTTCTCCTTCGATCTATGCACCACATCCCATACATTGTTCTTTACTATGGACTGATATTCCTCCCCCATGGCATCCTTTCATACCCTCTTTTCTGCAGTGTTTTCATAACTAGAGAATTTTGCATCCATGATATCACACAAACATGCCACATTGTTGGAATACGATTTCAACTTCTTACTTTCCCTGAGATATTTTTCTGGGGAACCATATATTTTTTCATCTCTGATGAGCTCCTGTGCCCAAGCTGGTCTTCTCTTGTGAGAAGGCATCTTTCTTGGCCTCTGAGGTTCTACCATGTCATTATCTTCATGAATGACTTCCTCTAGTTCAACTGCTTCTGCCTCTGGAACTCTAGTAACTTCATTCTTCTCCTCATGAACCTCTTTTGCACAGTCCTGTTTTGATTTGCTAAAAGTTGCACTCTCATCGAAGGTGACATCTCGGCTAAACTCAACTTTTTAGTGACTGGGAATATATATCCTGCATGCTTTCGATGTGTCACTATAACCAACAAATATGCCATTATTTTCGGATGGATCCAATTTTGTCCTCTTTTCCTTAGGGACATGCACACATACAAGGCAACCAAATATCCTTAGATGGCTGACTTCTGGCTTCTCTTCTAAAAACATCTCCACTGGTGTCTTGTTTTCAAGTACTTTTTGGGGACTTCTGTTCTGCATGTACATTGCAGTCTTTGTTGCTTCTGCCCACATATGCATAGGTAGATATTGATCATGGATCATAACCTTCATTGCTTCCATCATCATCTTATTATTCCTTTATGCTACTCCATTCTATTGAGGATTGTAGGGAGTAGAAAGTTCCATCTTAATCCAAACTTCCTTGCAATATTCTTTAAATTCCTCTGAGGTGAATTCTCCTCCATTATTTGATCACAATGTCTTTATCTTCCGCTCTGTCATGTTTTCTACCAGTGCCTTAAATTCTTTGAATTTTCCAAACACTTCATTATTTGCCTTCAACAAATATATCCAAGTTTTACATGAGTGATCAACAATAAAAGACACATAATATACATACCCGGTTAGTGAAGTTGCTGACATCGGTCCACACACATCCGAGTGCACGATGTCCAATACTCTTTTTGCTCTCCTATCACTGTTGGGAAAGGAGTGCTCCACGTTCTTGCCTTGTGCACAACCTTTGCACACACCATCTAGTTTTTCGTGGATCTGTGGTAGTCCCTTCACCATCTTTCTCACACTTGGTAGGGCTTTGGAATGTAGGTGAGAAAATCTCCTGTTCCATAATTCACTGGGATTCATAGTGTCTCGAATTAATGTTGAATCTTATCACCCTTTCAATTTGTAGAGTACTCCCTCTTGAACTCCAATCACCACAACATCATCAAAATTCTTCCCTCTAGTCCACATAAGAACTTGTCCATCAACAAATGCAACTCTGTAACCCTTCTCATCCAATGTTGAAATCAAGAGAAGGTTCTTCTTCAATCCAAGAACATAGAGAACTTCCTTCATCTTCATTGGCTTTCCTAAGTCTAACTTGTAGGAGGCTTCTCCTACTCCTTTGATCGGATATTGATAGTCATCTCCCAATTTCACCTTGTGCAGTGAATCTGTATGAGTAAGGTTAGACAATGAGTCTTTATAACCTATCATGTGCTTGGAAGCACCACCGTCCACTAGCCAAATGTCACTTCCATGAGTGACAATTCCTGTAAGGGATGAGATAAGAACATAATCCTCATCACTTGATTAATATTTTTTTGCAACCTTCTTGGGTGGCTCATCATCTTCAACCGTATGAACATGATGCCTTTTACCTCCTTTCTTTTCCCTTGGTCTCTCTGAATGAGGGAACAATTCCTAGCAATGTGTCCCATTTTCTAACAACAGAAACATATGATATTTGGTTTGTTTCTTCGGCCCTTCTGAAACTTCTTGGGTGAGGAGGGTTCTTTCTTGCTCTTTCCTTTCTTGGTGTGGGAGGCTAGGGCTTGATCATCATCTCTCATCTTCTCTTCTCTTGCTGCCATCCTTTCTTCTTCTTGGTTGTAATCTTCCCATATCCTACTAAACTTGGGTAGCTTCCTTCTTGAGCATATTTCTTGAATAAATGCATCCCATGACCTTGGGAGGCCATTCAAGGTGGTCATCACCATTTCTTATCCATTCACTGCATCACAAATGGCTTCTATCTGCTCCTTGATATGGTTCACTCTTGAGAAGTAAGATTGGATGGTTTTTGAATTTTGTATACTCACGTTCTTTAAATGATTTCTCAAGGTCATTCTTTGGTTGATGTTGCTTCCTTCAAACAGTCGGGTTAAGGCATTGTTGTCCCTCAACCAAGTTTTGAGGAAACCTTGGTCAAAGTTGGCCCACTTTTGGACTTCGACACATTGGTCGAGGAAGGAGCACCCAGGCAGAGCTGAGATCACAGATCTCACTTATTTTGCGAGCTATGTGGACCTAGTAAGGGGTTCTCTAGGGTTTTTGTAATGGGTTATGGGATGTCGGGCCATGGGGTTTCCCCATGTTTGGCCCTATTGTAAGGGTTTGTAAAAGTATAAATAAAAGAAGAATGTATGGTAGAAGTAGTAGTCTTTGGAGATAAGTGCAAGTGGTCCAAGTGGCTTTGTGCATAGGAATGAATCTGTGTTAAGGCTTTGTGCTTGATAGAGAGTGGCTCTGTACCTTGATATAGTTTTTCGAAGGAGGATTTGGTGCTCAGTGCGCAGATCTCTTGTCTAGTGTGAAGCTCGACTATGTGGCTTAGTGCACAGGAGTAACTGAATGTAAGAGATTGACGAATAATAAAGAGGTAAAGCGGTTGGTGGACGTATCCCCACACTAAGGTGAACCATGTACATTTGGTGTCTTATGGTTTGCTTTGTGCAATGATCATCTCTGTTATGTGTTGCTTAGTGCTTAGATTAGATATGTAATGGATATGTATATGCTGCTTTAATGCTTTGCTTATGTTAAAAATGCTAGATCTGATTCACAGTGCTATGTGCTAAGTGTTTTAGGTGAATAATCTTTGTTGTTATTGGGCTAGATCTATCCTTGGGTATGTTCTGCGATGTTAATAAGGTTAATGAACTAATGTATGTCACTTCCTAAGCGTTAACAAAATATCCTGTGAAGTGTTATTATCATAGATCTGTGTCCCATCTTGGTTACATACACATGTGTCTTGTAACCTCCCCTGCTTCTACCTCGGGTGAGACTTCGCTTGCCTCGCAGGTGTTGCTGAAAGGGCCGGTAGTCGGGGTTTTGTTGGTGCAATGTTAAGCGTTGAACCCTGGGTCTGCCCCTATGCCAATAGGCATCCATCATTTCTTTTGGAGTGGATAATGAAGACATGTGATGAATAAGATGGTCCTTAATGGATTCTGCAATAATCCTCTTTGCTTTGACCATATCCTTCTTGTGCTTTTCTTTAGCCTCGTCTCCCTCTGGTTCTGAAACCTCTTCTTTAATGAAACTCTCTAGATCATGTTCTTCTAGGAGGAGGGATACTTTTTACCTCTAGGGATACATTGTACCTCTAGGAGGGATACTTTGATACCACTTGATCTGAAAAGATCTTTTAAATGACAATGGTTGAGTTATTATGCATGTGTTTATTAACCATTTAGGAAGCTGAATGAAATCATTTAAAATCACTATTATATCGTGAAAAACCCACTAATATGCAAATATTCAGGATAAGCCCCCAAACATTGGTGCGTGACCCCTTTGCAAGGTTGGATGGGATCATATGGCTAAGCGCTAGCCCCAAAAGGGTTGCGCGTTGGCCGCTCCTTCGCAAGCTTCTGGATTCTTGGCGTGTGCATATGACCTAGGCCTGATTGGACGAGATAAGCCCCCCGCCGATCGACCCTCTCTGCGTCCAAGCCTCGAGTCATATGTCGGAAGGTGCTAGTAAACCGGGGCTGTTGCCACATTCCTGCACGAATATACAATAGGGTTAATATAAGGTGAATGGTCGCATGGGGTGTGGTAAGACCGCGAGCTGGGGCTAGACGCCAACCCTTTCCCCCACCGCACGGAACTCCATGTAAACTTAAATACATATGACCACATATACTGTTAAGAATCATTGTGAGGGTGGGCTGGCTAGCCCGACCCTGCCAAGTCATACATCCACGCTGAGGTCGCACGATCGAATCCCCTGCGCTCCAAAACATTTTTCAACCAACGAACCAATAAATGGGTGCCACATGGCAACCCATGTCTGGGCCACGTGGCACCTCACCATTCGACGAAACCTATGCCACATGTCAAACGCTGAATGGTCCACCTTTCTACCGAGTGTCTTCCACTATACCTGCAATGTGTCATACGACCTTGCCATTGTACATGCCACGTGTCGTATGACCCTGCCATGTCATTAGTATGGATGTGCCATGTGTCACCCTTGTAGTGGTGACACATGTCACTCCCTGATTGGTCCACGTATAATTTCCATGTCAGCAACCCATACGCCCAGTCACCTTTCCACGTCATTTGTACAGCCGTACGACTTGTACATTCAGCTGCCACGTGGCATTGTATAGACTGTACAGTCATCATTTTTTTGCCTATTTGGCCAAATGAACAGATCGCGATATATGAAGCATACGACGTCTGTTTGAGCCCGTTCAAGTTATGTTGGGTTCGTATCGATGATGCCTATGCACATGTCCGTTTTGAAGCCATTCTGGGAACTTTGATTTTTAGGCCTTTCTGAGCCCCGTCAAGCTCCTGGATCCAATTCTGGATCATCAACTCCCTCCAACTTCTCATCAATCTTGGTTCCGATAGTCATCTTGCCCCTAAATCAATAATTCTGGGTTCTGAAGATCTGATCTAGGGAAAAGATGTGCTCCACTAGGGCGCACTTGCTAGTGGTATTATCTTGTCCGACAACCACTCCTATCAAGAAAATGATTCCTCTTTTCTTCTAGATATTTGAACTGTCTTCTATTAAGGCCTGCTTTGATACCATGTTATAATTTTAGAAGTTACAGTTATCTTCTTTAACATTCATTAACAATTACATGTAATATGATCACTGAAAGATAAACAATCACAAAATACAAGATACATCCTAGGAAACCCTCGTGGGGGAGAAAACCCAGCAACCAATTCTTCACTATAGATTCCTTCAACTAGTACAATGTCACGTTATAGCTCTCCACATAGACTAAGACCAAGATACCAAAGACCAAGAAACCAAGAAACCAATACCTCCCGCGCTAGACTTCTTTTTCTATGCTCCAAATGCACAAGAGAAGGCGAGTTGTATATGTATACAAATGAGAGGAACTTGACCTCTATTTATACACATAACTTGACTCTCGAAAAGATGCAACCCTAAGAGGGGCCGTTTTGACTTTTACAATAAGGAGAATATTAAAATAATAATTTCTTTTGAGCTGATTTATACAATAAAATTACAATAAACTTCTTGAGGTTTGATCGATACAAATACAAAATAATATCTTCTGTAGTTACATCAAAATATCAACACCTTCATCCCCAAGGAATGGGGGATCGACTCAGATAGATGAAGTGATTCCCAAAATTATTATCCTTCTGTGGTACAAGTTAAGGCATCATTTTTTAATGCTAATGATAACTATTGCATTTAAAAGGAAACAAAACTTTGGGAAAGAAAACTTGTTGCATTGAAACAAAATATTTTTTTTAAATATCGATGATGATCATGTTATTTACCATCCCTTAAAACCAACAAAGTTTATGATACACATAAAATAAATTAAATTAAATATTCTTCAAAATATTTTCTTGTTGGAATATGATGAAAACAAAAGTATAGAAGTCATTATGGTTTTCATATGTGAAAGGTTCTTAATAATAATTAAGTTAAGAAACCAAGTAAAACCCTAACTTATAATCTTAAAAAACAGACATATTAAACGAAAATAGAATTTATCCTCAACTTCGTTTTTATCACAATTTTTACAAAATAAAAAAATTCAAATCATTGTAAAATTAGTTTAACAACCAATATTTCTATTGAACATTAAATCATAATTCAACTCATAAAAATGACATTAAATATTTAATGCCTATCAAATTAAAACTATGACAAGTGGTTGAGGTGAGAAATGCCACATACACTGGTAACACAAGCTAAAAAAACCAATAAGCATAGAACCCTAATATAAACACCATCTATCACATAACTAATTCTTTTATTTTCTACATGTCCCTGTCAACAAAAGAATAATGGTAAACACTAATACTTTTGTATTACAACCGTCATTTTTTCATTAGTTACATACCTCACTCAAGTGTCACAATTGGGTATTTTTCTTGGGCATGTGTAAATGCGAACCGTCATTTTTTCATTAGTTACATACCTCACTCAAGTGTCACAATTGGGGATTTTTCTTGGGCATGTGTCACAATTTCTGAACTTGAACTTTATAATAATATTTATAAAAATATAAATTTATCGTTTTGATTTAAGGAAGATAGATATATTTATTGAATTATTTTTATTTAAGAAAGATATATATATTTATTAAATTATTATGAAAGTGATTGATTATAGAAGATAATAAAGGTTATATTTTTTTGTATTTTTCAAGAGATTAAAGTAAGAAGTTACAATAATTAGAGTTATTGATGTAATGGTAAGACTCAAATCATGTATTTGGTTTAGTTATATATTGAGGGATACATCTATATATTGTGGCGCATTCAAATAATTTATAGTTTTAGGTATTTTTTTTTTGCTTGTATTATTTTTGTAGACAACCTTGTTGTATTTCTTCTTTATTTTCTTGAAATGTTGATTCCTAATCTTTGATATGCAAATTGAACCTCTTCTTGATTTACAATTATATCACACAATTTAAGAGAAAGTGTTATTTAATTTCTACTTCCTAATTTGCACATACTTTGCATAACATTTCCTCCCATGAATCTTTTGGTTCTTCCCATCTTTTTGTTTCACATCTCAACTCATGTGAGTTGGTTCTTAATTGTGTTATCACTTGTTTTTCATTCCATGGGATGTTAAATTTCAAGTAGTTTTATACTTGATCTCCACATATATTAAAGTTGTCTATATTGTTGTAGTAAAGTTTTTGGATTTGCACAGTGTTGAAGTTTAGAAATGTCCCAACATTTTCGTGTGGACACTCTACCCATTATCATGTTGTTTTCCTTTGGCATGTTTTCTCGAGTTTCACTTCCTATAACATTATTGTACACAACTTTTCAATGTCTTTTTTATTTGTTAAACCCCTTTTATCTTATATATTCCACTTTTCAAATCATTTTTACACTATTAATTCCACATATTCTTCATCTTTAAACTCATTTTCCCAATTTTAACCAAAATATTGTCACTACAATCAAGTTTTTAGAAAAAAAAATACTCTACCCAATGATGATGAACATAGAAGCTACGTTTATAATTATTTCTGTTGCCTTTATATAGAGTCTATTATTAATCCCTGCCGAAGGCCAGGACTCTTGCAATCGATTCATTGTTGAATATCAATTAGTTAACCGTTGACTAAATATATTTTTCCATCCTCCAATGTTATAGATAGGGAAAACAAAATGATTATTTTTTACCATGTTTAAATTACTTTTATACAAAACACTATTGGCTGAGACATTTGAAGTCTTTTTGGGGATGAATGTAATATTTTCATTATTCAAATAGATAACCTAAAGTCTTATTATTGTTGCATTGCAACTCTCAAGAATGTATGTAATTTTGCATTCTTATATAAGCTATAAATTGCATGGTTAGACAAGCTATATAAAGTTTCCACTTTTGATTATAACGTTATTTGGCATCTATATCACTACTTTTTTCAATGATTTAAATGCCACTGCCTCTAAAATGTTGAGCTTGCTTTTCAATGCATTGACAAACCACCGATGTTGATCTTGCCGAGCAAACACTGCCACACCGCCTTTTTCCTTTTAGTTTAGTCCTGTACCTGTACCTGAAGCATGAGTGCAGTCCAACAAAGCAAGCACATGAGCACAGTCCAACAAAGCAAGCACGTCGGTCTTGAGCACATCACTTATGGAGTGGAGAAGCGATGCAGTTCTGCAATGTTTGAAGTTATTGCAAGGTAATATATACTATCTATGCAAGGTAATATCTACTATCTAGTCTCTAGGCTAGGTAATATCTAGTGCATGTATAATTGCTTAAATTCGTCGCCATTTTCTTGTATCATTGTGTTTTGAGGATAGATTCTTAGATTGTATATATAGGTTTCAACTTTTGCCTTGTCCCCTAGAACTTTTCTTTTCTTTGGAATAGTGTAGCCATACCATGTCATCCACTTAGAACACATGATCTCGTCGATGCCAATCATTCAGGCCTTGTATCTTAGTTGAGACTCCTTCAAAGCTTTCTGGACTTGCTCACGAATCTTCGGTTCAGAATGACTTCAACAACGTAAATGGCTTTAGCCTGCCGATCTTGCTCATGTCTCATGTCTGCATCTTGATTATTGTAATCCTGACATCCAAAGGCCTTAGCATTATACCAATAAAGCAAGAACAAATGACAATGAAAAATGAGTGTTGAAATTTGAGAAGTGAGTTGTTAACCTTAGGTACTCTTACTTAAGACATGGAGAAGAGGTGTATAACTTCCTTCATCCACCAGGATGCGGCATAACGAGGACTGAGCTATGCCTACCAAAGAAAGGATTTCTCTCTTTCCTGTCCCTCCGAGCCATAGCCCCTAACAGGCAAAGTAAGGTTGAAAGGCTCCAGTTGATATGATTACGAAAGACTCAAGCAAGTGTCAGAGGGGAGCCGCCCCAACTTTCACTGCTCATCTGCATCCTGCGAATTGTCTTATAAGGCATTTGAGCTGCAAACAACAAGCAAGATTTAACCAAATATAAACTAATTAAATTATACAGTAGCCCTTTTAAGGATATACAAGGGTGAGTTTTTAGAGTACCCACTTAATTTTTTTTTAAATTTCACAATATTCATAATATTTTTAAAAATTCTCAGTGACCAAATGATATTGTAATTCACAAAAAGAGACCATGCCAGAAGGTAAGCCCTAGGATACAAAAAAACCTGCAAAAGGAAGAATAAAAGGAATAAGAAAACATATTGGGTGGAAATAAAGAAGAGATATACCATTGTCTATCATGAACACATCGAAGCTTTAGCACAATTTGGAGGCCCTCCTCATGCTCTCTTTCCCTGTAATTGCTCATAATTTAACTCTTCAAAATATATAGCCAGGATTCAAAACAAAGATTGTTTTTGAAAATGAAGGGAATGCAACTTCATTCATCATATTCAAAGAGACATTGGCAGAACAGGCTATTACAGAGGTTACATTCAGGGAAAGAATAGGGGCGAGGGATAGCTGGGAGAAGATATCAATGTACTGTTGAACCAACTTCAAAGGAATATTTTACACGTTCTTCTCATGCAATCGCCGAACTGACTACCCAGGAAGATTTTACACATGCTGCCCATGCAATGACAACTGCTGAATGAACGATCATTCCTTGATCACATATTAATCCACGCATTCACGAAAAATTTGTGTTGTTTTTCTAATGTTACACTTTGGCAATGGATTTTTATTTTTATTTTTTACAATTATTTAAAATATTTTTTCTACCATCCCATTTGCTGTTAAGATAAACCTCTTATTGCCGTCATTGCCGCGGTTCATAAATGAAAACGTAGGGAACTGACGAACTTTCATAAATACTGTCACTGCAACAATATTCACTGCAATCGATGGTGCATCGTGGCCATCTGCATGGCCATTTTCTCCACTTCACGACCTCTACACTGCCATGTCATTAGATATACGACTTCCCATGAGTGATTCGTCAGCCTGGTTTTGTTTTTCTTGTTTCTTTTGAATTGCAGTGGGTCGAGTAATGAGGATGCAGTTAATGGATTTCTGTATTTGCAGTCCAACTTGTTTTCTCAGAGGTTTAATGGTAAATGCATTCTTCAAAATAATTCAAGGAAAATATGGTTGATTATTGGCAAGGAAAAATACCTGAATCGTCACCCTGATTTTGTTCTTCTTGTTTCTTTTGAATTGCAGAGAATGGTCACAACCATCAGATCAGATCCGGGTTCTGTGGAAGTGTTTTGTATAATAATCTGATCAACAACGACGAGGTCGGGCTATTGTGCAATGGCTGTGTTGTATTTTGAATTTATTAACGGGGCTGCGGGTGCAGCTGTGGTACCTCATTCATCTTCTCGTTGTAGTACTATGTTTTTTTCTCATCTGTATTGGATGTCACAAGAACCACCCTTCGATTAAATGTTGTGCGTCGCTCAGAAGCATTGCAATGGAAAAATTCTTATGCTCATGTCTGCGATGTGGTGTGGTGAATGCCTCTACACGAGATTCTCTATATCTATAATGCACTTTGATTCTTTAAGTTCTTGTCAAGAAGAATTAACCTTAAATAATAGAAATCAGAATTATTGTATAGAAAGGGGGCATCAAGTAAAGAAGTTTAGAATAAGGTTGGGTCCGCCATCCAACCATCCTTCCCTCCATCCATCTCCCATCGATCCACCAACTGAGTGACTGTTCAATCGCATCCCGCCATCCAGCCAAGACTGTTCGATCCCGCCCGTCTATTTCACTTTGTCTTATTAGAATGTGGTTGTTTGATATCGCCCGTCTATTCGTCTATTTCACTTTGTCTGATTAGAATGTGGTTGTTCGATCCCACTCGTCTATTTCACTTTGTCTGATTAGAATGTGTTTAGTACTCGCTATGCCCAGGCCCTGACAGGCCAAAAAATCTAATTCGATACCAACTATTGTGCTTGACCTGACCTATAAGCACCAATGGCGGGCGGTAGCAACACCAACATCATTGGAAAAATGAGGGATAAGATACTAATCAGGTACGGATATAAACAACTAAGGATCAGCTAGACACTAGTCAGCTATAAACTAAAACTCATCAGCTTCCAGGGTCGACTACCTCTTTCCTTGGTCGTCCCCTAGATCTTTACTGTGCACAAAATCTACTTGGTCAGGACTAAGCTGCCATGCAACCCTTGTTCAACTTTATCAAACTATTAGATGTATTGTGATTCGTGTTGATCAAACTATTAAACTATAAATGGTGATGAACATAGAAGCTACATTTATAATTATTTCTATTGCCTTTATATAGAGTCTATTATACTTTTTTCAAACTATTAGATGTATTATGATTCGTGTTGGTCGAACTATTAGATGTATTGTGATTCATGATGGTTTTAAAGTATAACTTATTGAAAGATTGTTATTGGAAATCTTTACTTTGAAAGAAACTAGACCATGCAAACATCAAACTTTTCTTTGGTAAATTAAAGTTGTAGGATTTTTTCCTTTATTTTCGTTTAATTGTTTGTATTATCTTCCTGCACTGTGTAGTTACTTTTGAGTGATGTTTATAGGAATTGCACAAGAATGCTTGCATTCTTCAAAGTATATAAAAAAAATGAAATCTTTATTTTTGAAGCTGGATCTTAAGAAGGCTTATGATAAAGTTAGTTGGAATTTCCTCATGATGTCATTGATACAGGTTGGCTTAAAGTGGGAAGTAACTCAATGGATAATGGGCTATGTATCCAGTGCAAACTTTGCTATTTTGGTTAATGGATCTCCAACTGATTTTTTTAAAAGTCATAGAGGGATAAGACATGGTTTCCCTCTATCCCCATTGTTGTTTCTTTTGGTTGTGGAGGCTTTTAGCAGGTTAGTGAAGAAGGAAAAATCTTAAGGCAAATTCACAGGCTTTAAAGTTGCAAAAGGGATACAAATCACTCATCTCCTATTTGTGGATTATGTGATAATTCTGGGCATTGATTCAGTAGAAGATTGGGTTGAAATTAAGCAATTGATTTCAAATTTGTGTCAATCTTCAAGGATGGAAATAAACTGTCAAAAGTCCTATTTCATACACAACAATTTTGATGAAGATTTTCTGGAAAGAATGGTTAGTATATTTGGAATTTCTACAACTCCACTTGACAGTGGGATGAAATATTTGGGCTTCCATCTGAATCCAAATGATTATAGGATTTCCGATTGGTTCTGGCTTATCCAAAAGTTTGAGAAAAAGAATAGTAGGATGGACTCTTCACTAGTTATCTCTAGGAGGAAGGTTGGTTTTAATTTGTTCTACAAAGATTTTCAGTTTACTGGTTAAGCCTTGCTAAGATTCCTGAAAAAATTAAAGCCAAAATTAGACAAATTAGTACAATTTTTTTGTGGAGAGGAGCTCAGAATCCTGTAGGCTTTCATTTGGAAAAATGGGATATGATAGCCAAGCCTAAATTCCTTGAAGGTTGGGGTCTTAGAAATATAAATTGGTTTGCACAAGCGTTGACTGCTAAATCTATATGGAGAGCTCTATTTGGACCTGGTATTTGGATTAAAGTGATGTTAAAAAAAATATTTGAAGGGTAAGTATGCCATATTTTGGTTGACGACAGGTTCTTACAAGTATTTTATTTCTTCAAATTTCTGGATACATCTTATGCTTTCTCTGCCTTTGGTGAAAAAATGGACAGCTTGGTCAGTTGGTAATGGTTCTCGAGTATTGATTGGTCAAGATCCTTTTGTTGGCGGTGGATCCTCTTATAAGTTATCCAATTCCTTGGTTTGTCATCTAAACTCTTTAAGTATATTTTCACTAGCACATATCAACTCCTCTTCTATACTGACTTCTTCAGGAGCCCAGGATTGGTTGTCCTCTCAAGACTTGAATTTGGAAGGAGTATTGGCTATAGAGTGGAATGATTACTTGAATTTGTTGAGAAGTAATGGAATATCCCTTAATAATGAAGAGGATAAAATTGTTTGGACCTGGAACAAGTATTTTGGGACAGTCGTAGTTAAGTCAACATATGAAGCATTAGTGACTTTAAGTCTGCAGGTAGATGGTTTGTGATGGCATAAATATTTATGGAAGTTGAAGATACCTGCCAAGCTTATTATTTTTGTTTGGATTTGTATCCACAACTGCATAATGACTGGTGAAAATTTCAAGCACAGAGGAGGCTATGGCCCCACAATATGCAGTCTTTGTCTCAACAGTGAAGAATATTCTCACCATTTATTTGTCGATTGTGATATTGCACAAGAAATCTGGAAAGAAGTATGCGACTTCTTCAAGATCAAAGGAGTGTGTTTCTCCTTGTCTCTAAATGATTTTCTTTTATCCTGGTTTTTGTCTTGGCCCAAATTTAGATCTATTCCCCTTTTTGTCATGTGGGGAATATGGAAGTACAAGAACAAAATCGTGTTTCAAAATTCACTAAGAAATTTTTTTGGTGCAGTATCCAAAATTTCGCTGGCCATAAAGGAATTTCCTTTTGATTCAAGCTCATAATTTTTTTATTCCTTCTTGAATCCGATTTACTTTGGGGAAAATCCTTTAGGATGTTTTGACGGTGCTGCTGTAGGGGGAACATGTGGAGTTGGTGCTGTAATTAAGCTCAGTGCAAATCATCATTTAAGGTTTTATCTGGCAGTTGGTATGGGTTCTAATATCAAAGTAGAGATGCTTGGTTTATGGAGTCTCTTGACTTTTGCCCAAATGCTTCATATTGAAGACTTCATGGTGGCGGGAGACTCAAAGGTGGTTTTGGATTGGTTTGCAAGGAAAGTTCGACTAAATATTTTACTCCTTCAACATTGGTTGAATAAAGTTTTAGTTCTAAAGCAGGCTTTTAGGAGGATAGATTGCTTTCATATTCATAGAAAATTTAACTCCATGGATGCTCTCTTGAAGAAATCCCTTGTGTATGAACAAGGGAATATTTTTTATGAAGAAATGCTTGGTGATCAAGATATATGATTAGGGTCTTTCTATGTCTTCTGATTTTAGTTTGTCTTTCAATATTATTACTTTTTGGAGGGAGATTTTTGCTGAGATTTGTATAAGATACTCAACAATTTTGAAGTTTGTGGGCACCCTATGACTGTATGGATTTTAAATCCATTTTGTTGGTTTCAGATTTATTTTTGAAGATAGTATTATTGATAATTAGATGTTGTGGATAGATACAATCACTTCTTATGACTCTATCTGTCATTATATGTACTTGGAAAGCTTCCTTTGATTCAATATGAATATAATATAAGCTATTTTTTTATACATACATACATACATACATACATAATATAAGCTATTTATTTATACATACATACATACATACATACATACATACATACATACATACATACATACATACATATATATATTATGGTGATGACAAATTTAGTCTATGATGAGTGTTAGCTAGGCTTGACAATTGGTAACTTGTTAGTACTACATTAGGGATTGTTGTGCTTCATTGATGGGTATCCTGTGTGATCCCACATTCTGGTGTCTTCCTTTCTAGTTAGGCACCGAGCCCTACCATTGATACATTAGTTATTGATACCATGCTTGATTTCTCGTCAAAGTTAATGTGAGCTTGACTCTCATGTTAAGGATAAATCGAAACACAATTCTCCTTCATACCAATTAGAAATTGTATTGGGAATTTTGAAAGGAGGCGCTATGATGGGAGAATTGATTTTCTTGTCTTTTTTTTTTTCATTTTGGTGTTTTGTAGAGTTGACTTTTTATTCTATTTTTAGGGTTCTTCCTTTGGCTTATACACATTGGTGTCGACATTACATTTCTTTCACGATGGATAAGCCATTGTGTTCAACTCAAGTAATTGGGTTACAAGTTTTTTTTTATGTTGAGCTTGACTTGATTAATTGGGAAATCATACACCCAACATTTTGGGCTCACCAAAGACGAGCATAACGTTCTCGGCTGAATAGCTTAACATTCTTCCTTCTAGACTCAATCGGTTCAACTAGAATGAATCGTAGATGGACCATTGTAGTGAAACGTGATTGATGTGTTGGGTATGTGTTATATTAAAGAATGAAGATTTTTACAGTTCTTCATAATGCTAATTTTGTAATTCTGGAAACAAACTATGTATGGAGTTTTTGAAACATCCAATGTTTTGAATGGACACTCCACCCATCATAAGAGATTGTTTAATCAATATGTATGAAAAGAGTGTTGGGGTAGGGGGTATATAAAGGTGAAGATAATATGACTGTTAGGGAAAATAATAGACATAGCCGTTGTGAAAATAGGAGAGTTATTTTGTTATTATTATAACAAAATAACTCTCCTTTTTTCACAATGACTAATTTATAGCGGCTATGTATATCCTTTTCCCTAATGTTCATATTATCTTCACCTTTATATACCCCCCACCCCAACACTCTTTATAATAACAATATAACTCTCATTTTTTCACAATGAATAATTTATAACGACTATGTCTATCATTTTCCCTAACGGTCATATTATCTTCACCTTTATATACCCCCTACCCCAACACTATTTTCATACTTATTGCTTCAACAATCCTTGATGATGGGTGGAGTGTCCACTCGAAATGTTGGATGTTTCAAAAATTCCATACACAATTTATTTCCATAATTACAAAATTAGCATGTGTTATACTATTTGCATGACTATAGGCCCCCCTGATGAGGGTCTTGGGGCTCTGCCCCCAAGAAATATTTTTTTGGGGTTTATTTTCCAATTGTTTGGATGGTTTTTAAATACATGGTTTTTCGCCAATGGTTTTCTAATTCTAGTTAAGGAATTAGGGTTGTTGACTAATCGAGGTAAATGGATTAGGGGTTTTGGATGCTGCAAGATCATATATATATATATATATAGTGTAAACAATGAGGACAATGAATAAAGAATTAGAGGTGCGGCTCTAA
>ML830438.1:0-25630 GCA_009831015.1 Picea engelmannii | reverse complement strand
AACAGAGTTGGATGTGTAGTTATGTGAGTTGTGAAGTAGTTTAACTCAGTTAAGTGAGTTAAGCTCAATTGTACTAGTTGTAACTGAACTTACACTAGTGAGAGATCAGTGAATTAATTATTAATTAATTCACAATCAATGATCTCACATGCAACTGAATATTTACCACTGTTAACTACATGCATGTCAGATCCAGTGGAGACCCAGTTGAGATAACAGGTGAAAGGGACAGTTTGACTATCACTTGTGACATTAGTGAGTGCACTCATGCAACCACACGCACATTGGATGTGCCAATGAGGAATGCATAGCCTAGGTCATTCGAATTCATTTGTAGGGTTTTTCCATTAGCAGGGATTGCGCAGAGGAGGCAGGCTGTCCGGAGGCAGTAAATTGGCACATGCATTTACCAATTTTTGTATGACACTGTGAGACAATTGTTATTGTACTGAGATCTCTTGGATTAGAGTTTTGTATGAGATTGTTTCATGATCCATGATATAAACATAATATATGATAGTGGGTTTTTTAGCTTTATGCTTTCCCGATAAAAACATCTGTGTTATGTGTGATTGATCTTTCTTATTGATATTGCAATTGGCGATCGTGTTTTAAATTCCACAAGAATATTAGTAGAAGCGATTCTGTATTTAACAGTGGCATATAATTGTTAGATCAGGAGAATCCGTGCAATACATAATTTGTATTGAAATTTCTACATGGTATCAGAGCGCAGGAAATTGCAGAAGCTGAGTTTGTGACTGGATAGAATTCGAATTTGCAGAAAGACTTTCTTGGTGCTACAACTGATTCAAGATCAAAATGGATTTCAATGGCTTGAGGTTAGGGTATGCACTCGAGGGCGGCTCAAAATACATTGCTTGGAAGGACAGGATGGAGGCAATACTCGAAGAAAATGTCTTGAAGGAATTCATTGACAAATATGTTCCTAAGCCAGATGCTGCAGACGCTGCAAATCTTGATGCATGGAAAAATAAAGTGTCAAAGGCGAGGAGGATCTTGTTGGAGGGAGTACAAGACCAAATTGTCTCAAACCTCCATGGGAAAGCCACACCATATGCAATGTGGAAGGCTTTGACGGATCTATTCCAAAACAACAACGACCATAGGAAATTGGCGCTCAAAGATAAACTCAGGAAGATCAAGATGTAGAAGGGCGACTCCATTCCAAAATATGTCACGAAGTTTGTCCAATGTCGGGATGAGCTAGGGAGTGTGGGAATAAAAGTCCCTGATGATTATTTGGTGAGCTTGGCGCTCCTAGGACTTCTCAAGAGTTGGAACAGTAATCAAGACTCTATCAATGGAAGGGAAAAATTGCCAGTTTGGGAACGACTATGGTCGAATCTAGTGCAGGAGGAGTTCAGGCGGAACAACAGAGATGGCTCTTCATCAAAGAATGATGATGAAGAGGATTGTGCTTTGGCTGCCAAGGCAAGGAGAGGGAAGGGGAAGAAATTCCATTCAAAATATGAATCTAAAGTCAAGAAGTTGGATTTGTCCAAAGTGAAGTGTTTTCACTGTCACGAACATGGGCATCTCGCTACTAACTGTCCGCAGAAAAAGAAGAACAAGAAGGTTGCTGGAGCTGCAGCTGGTGAGGCCCTTGCCTCACAATTTGAACTTGACTTCTCCTTGATCGCATGCATGACGTCAAGTGCATTGGGATCAGTGTGGTATTTGGATAGTGGCGCTTCCTTCCACGTGACAAGAGATAAGGACCTTTTTAGTGACTTGGAGGAGAAATATCTCAAAATGCATATAGAGATGGGTGACGATGGATGATACAATGCGACTGGCATTGGTACCATTACCTTTAAGAGGGAGTCAGGTAAACCATTTCAATTGAAATATGTTATGCATGTTCCAGGTCTGAAGAAAAACCTAGTCTCAGTCACAATGCTGGAGGACAGAGGCTATGATGTTGTTTTCAGCGATGGAAAAGCTTTCCTGCGACATAAAACAACGGTTCAAGTCAAGAAGATAGGGATTCGATTTAATAATATCTACAAGCTGGAGGTAGATGGTTGCGTTGCCATGATGGGCAAGGAAAAAAAAGTGGTGAGCCGGGATGAGGGCGAATTATGGCACAGGCGATTGGGCCATCTTCATCATGGAGCCTTGAAAATCATGCAACAAATATCTACTGGACTTCCAATGGGAACACTTTCTTAGTTAGATCACTGCAAGGGTTGCACCATGGGGAAGTATGTAAAGTCCACCTTTCATGAAAAGGAGAACCGTGCTTCGGTGATCCTCGAGAGAGTTCACACAGATGTGTGTGGCCCATTCTCGGTTGCTTCAACAACAAAACATAAGTATTATGTTATTTTTGTTGATGAATTTTCTCGTAAATGTTGGATCTTCTTCATGCAGAAGAAGGATCAAACATTCTCAAAGTTTTGTGAGTTTAAAGCATTGGTGGAGAAAGAGTCGGGGAAGCAAGTGAAGGCTCTGAGGAGCGATAATGGCAGAGAATACATCTCTAAAAAATTCAAAGACTTCTGCAGCAAAGAAGGAATTCAAAAAGAACTCATAGCGCCTCATAACCCACAACAAAATGGGGTCGCAGAGAGGAAGAACAAAACGATCGTGGGTGCAGCACGAGCGATGTTGCATGATCAAGGCCTACCAATGCATTTGTGGGAGGAAGCATGCAACACTGCGGTTTATGTGCAAAACTATTGTCCTCATAGAGTACTTGGCATGAGTACACCTAAAGAAGCTTTCACTGGTAAGAAACCCGATGTTTCACACTTTAAGATTTTTGGCTCATTTGTTTATGTGCATGTGACCAAAGATGCCAGGAAGAAGCTGGAACCAATTGCTGAAGTTGGGATTTTTGTGGGGTACACAGAAACACCCCATAATTATCATGTGTATTTTCTTAACAATAAGAAGATTGTTATGCGATGGGATATAAAATTCGATGAGGGGAAAGCCATGTGGTTGTTGCTTGAGAGGGAGCTAGAATTGCATGCAGAGGAGGAACTGCTGGTTCCCAAATATGAGTCCCAAGATGTGGATCAACAACATGAGGAGGTTCATGGAGTGGAGGAAGCCACTCATGCAGAGCCACTCATCAGAAATGGCAGAAAGCGCACCACGGAAGCTGATAGATTGAGACTAGATGCTGCACAGAATGTAGGAGCCCCTACTTCACAGCGCAAACAGAGACAGTCTCCTGATCGATTTACTGGATACATGGCTCTCATGATCAAATGTATTGTGATTGAGCCATCTTCGTTTTAGGAAGCAGTGCAGGAGCCCAAATGGGTACATGCAATGGTGGAGGATTATTACTCCATTTTCAAAAACAATGCATGGGAAATTGTCCCAAGACTGGTTGATAAATCAATGGTAGGTTCGAGATGGATCTATGATGGTAAGATTTTAATCATTGTTCTTTATGTTGATGATTTAATACTGATTGGTGATGAGCATATGATACACTCATGCAAGGAGGACCTTGCAAAGGAGTTCGAGATGAAGGATTTGGGCTTCCTTCATTATTTCCTTGGATGGGAAATATGGCAGCGAGATGGTGAACTTTTTGTGTCTCAAGGAAAGTATGCAAGGGAGATACTGGGTACGTTTCACATGGAGGGTTGCAAACCCATGGATACTCCTCTTCCAGAAAACTGGAAGAAAGAGGATGCTACTTCTGGAGAAATAGTGGATGCTATTGTCTATCGATAGTTAGTGGGTTCGCTAATGTATCTAGTGAACACGAGACCACACATTTTCTATGCGGTTAACCAATTGAGTCAAGCGATGGTTAAGCCTACCAAGCTCTTTTGGAAGGTGGGCAAGCATGTCCTGAGATACCCGAGGGGCACATCTGAGTATGGCTTATGGTACAGACAGACGGATGAGGTGAAGTTTCATGGCTTCACGGATGCAGATTGAGCGGGCAACCCAATAGACAGAAAGAGAACATCAGGGGGGGTCTTTAGTATCGGATCTACAACTTTTTTTTGGTACAACAGGAAGCAGAGATCCGTGGCACTCGGTTCAACGAAAGAGGAATACATGGCAACGAGTCAAGATGCATGTGAGGCTATCTTGATGAGAAAGATCTTGGTTGGTTTGTTTCGTTCTCATTTAGATCCGACAGTGATTCATTGTGATAATCAGAGTTTCATTAAACTCTCGATTAATCCCGTGTTTCATGATAGATCTAAGCATATAGATATCCGATATCGTCATATCAGAGATTGTGTGTAGCAAAAGATCATGTTGTTTCAGTACATTCCTATGGAAGATCAAGATGCAGACATTCTGACGAAGGCGCTCACCAGGAGAAAATTCGAATACCATAGAGACAGGATGGGGGTGAAGGATAATCCCTTTCTTGTTGAGAGGGAGTGTTGAGATTCAACAAGAATATCCTAGTGAAAATTATGCACCTACACTAGGATGGAGCCTCAAGCTATTTTTAGGTGGAAGTCTATTTTTAGATGATGAGCAAATTCTATTTATAGATGATGTCTTTTTATAGATGGTGAGCAAATTCTATTTATAGATGTATGTTGACTATTATTATCCCTTAATAATTGTTGGACAATAAATATTAATCTATTCTCAATGAGCACTTGGAAATAGTTAACTGAAGTGGCAAATCAGTTAGCTATAGGAAATTCGAGTTCAAAGGTTGACTGGTGGGACATGCAAGTCAAATTAGTTGTAATTGAGTGATTCGAAGTTGTAACAAATTTGGATGTGTAGTTATGTGAGTTGTGAAGTAGTTTAACTCAGTTAAGTGAGTTAATCTCAATTGTACTAGTTGTAACTGAACTTACACTAGTGAGAGATCAATGAATTAATTATTAATTAATTCACAATCAATGATCTCACATGCAACTGAATATTTACCACTGTTAGCTACATGCATGTCAGATCTAGTGGAGACCCAATTGAGATAACAGGTGAAAGGGACAGTTTGACTATCAATTGTGACATTAGTGAGTGCACTCATGCAACTACACACACATTGGATGTGACAATGAGTAATGCACAACCTAGGTAATTCAAATTCATTTGTAGGGTTTTTCCATTAGCAAGGATTGCACAGAGGAGGCAGGTTGTCTGGAGGCAGTAAATTGGCACATGCATTTGACAATTTTTGTATGACAGTGTGAGACGATTATTATTGTACTAAGAGCTCTTGGATTATAGTTTTGTATGAGATTGTTTCATGATCCATGATATAAACATAATATATGATAGTGGGGTTTTTAGATTTATGATTTCTCGGTAAAAACATATGTGTTATGTGTGATTGATATTTCTTCTTGATATTGCAATTGGCTATCGTGTTTTAAATTCCGCAAGAATATTAGTAGAAGCGATTCTGTATTTAACAGTGGCATATAATTGTTAGATCAGGAGAATCCAGACAATACATAATTTGTATTGAAATTTCTACAACCAATTCATCCAAGGCCCGTGGGTAGCTCTCAAATAGCTACAACATGTACCCAGGACATCCACTACCCCGCAATGCATTTGTTCCTCGTCACTCCCTCTAAAGAGGGACCATGCCAAGCTTGTCCCTGAAGTGCTCGAACTTTGTCCTCGACAATGGAATGGTCAACACGTCCGTAACCTGCTCCTTGGTAGTCACATACTTGAGCCTCACTGCTCCCCTCATCACCATATCCCTGATATAATGATATTTGATATCGATATGATTCAACCTGTCATGAAACAATAGATTCTCTAACAACTTCATGCAACTCTGGTTGTCACACCAAATGCAAGTCGCGTCCAGTTTGAGACCAAATAACCTAGACAATAGATTCCAAATCCACACTACTTCTCTACATGTTGCACACGATGCCATATATTCAACCTCAGTCGTACTGAGTGCTACACATGACTGCTTCTTGCTGCTCCACAAAACCATACTGGAGCCTAGATTGAAGCAATATGTTGAAGTATTCTTTCAATATAGAATACTGTCGGCCTAATATGAATTTGAATATCCATATAACCCGAACTCATGGTCTATCAAATACCTGAGACGATAATCCAATGTAACCTTAAGGTACCTTATCACATGTTTTGTTGAGACCAAATGAACCTCCCTGGGCTGCTCCATATACTGACTCGGGGTGTTCACAACAAAACATATATCTGATCTCATGTTCGTCAAGTACATCAATGAACCTACCATCTGCCTATATGAATTAACATCCACAGTCTCTTAATTCGTATCCTGCAACGACTTCAGATTTGATACCATAGGTGTAGCCATTGCCTTGCAATCCAACATCCTGAACCTCTTCAGGATTTCCATTGCATACTTCCCTTGATTAAGAAAGATCTCATCCTGTCTCTGCCATACCTCAAGATCCAAAAAGTAATGCATCATTATGAGATATTTCATCTCAAACTCAATAGCCATTTTCATCTTACACTATGAGATGGGGTTTTCCACACTTGTTAGAAACATGTCATCCACATACAACAATAGTATTACCGAACCATCATCCAAAACCTTAAAGTAAAGGTTATAATTCACACTACTCTTTGTAAATCCTAAGCTCGTTAGAAAACTGTCGATCCTGCCATACCATGCTCTGGGTGCCTACTTTAATCCATATAAATCCTTCTTCAATCTGCACACATGTGTCTCCCTGTCATGTACCTCGAACCCTTGTGGTTGGTCCACATATATTTCCTCTTTTATTTCACCATTCAAGAAGGGTGTCTTCACATCCATCTGATTCACCTTCCATTTCATTACTATGACCAACGAAAGTATAGTCCTGATCGATGTATTTCTTGCCACAGGAGAAAATTTCTCCTCATAGTCAATGCCCTCCTTCTGAGAGAATCCTCGAGCCACAAATCTAGCCTTATAGTTTTCAATGCTGCCAACAACTACATCTTTCATTTTGTAGATCTATTTTGAACTTACTACTCATTTCTCCTTCGATCTATGCACCACATCCCATACATTGTTCTTTACTATGGACTGATATTCCTCCCCCATGGCATCCTTTCATACCCTCTTTTCTGCAGTGTGTTCATAACTAGACAATTTTGCATCCATGATATCACACAAATATGCCACATTGTTGGAATACGATTTCAACTTCTTACTTTCCCTGAGATATTTTTCTGGGGAACCATATATTTTTTCATCTCTGATGAGCTCCTGTGCCCAAGTTGGTCTTCTCTTGCGAGAAGGCATCTTTCTTGGCCTTTGAGGTTCTACCATGTCATTATCTTCATGAATGACTTCCTCTAGTTCAACTGCTTCTGCCTCTGGAACTCTAGTAACTTCATTCTCCTCCTCATGAACCTCTTTTGCACAGTCCTGTTTTGATTTGCTAAAAGTTTCACTCTCATCGAAGGTGACATCTCGGCTAATGTCAACTTTTTAGTGACTGGGAATATATATCCTGCATGCTTTCGATGTGTCACTATAACCAACAAATATGCCATTATTTTCGGATGGATCCAATTTTGTCCTCTTTTCCTTAGGGACATGCACACATACAAGGCAACCAAATATCCTTAGATGGCTGACTTCTGGCTTCTCTTCTAAAAACATCTCCACTGGTGTCTTGTTTTCAAGTACTTTTTGGGGACTTCTGTTCTGCATGTACATTGCAGTCTTTGTTGCTTCTGCCCACATATGCATAGGTAGATATTGATCATGGATCATAACCTTCATTGCTTCCATCATCATCTTATTATTCCTTTATGCTACTCCATTCTATTGAGGATTGTAGGGAGTAGAAAGTTCCATCTTAATCCAAACTTCCTTGCAATATTCTTTAAATTCCTCTGAGGTGAATTCTCCTCCATTATTTGATCACAATGTCTTTATCTTCCGCTCTGTCATGTTTTCTACCAGTGCCTTAAATTCTTTGAATTTTCCAAACACTTCATTATTTGCCTTCAACAAATATATCCAAGTTTTACATGAGTGATCAACAATAAAAGACACATAATATACATACCCGGTTAGTGAAGTTGCTGACATCGGTCCACACACATCCGAGTGCACGATGTCCAATACTCTTTTTGCTCTCCTATCACTGTTGGGAAAGGAGTGCTCCACGTTCTTGCCTTGTGCACAACCTTTGCACACACCATCTAGTTTTTCGTGGATCTGTGGTAGTCCCTTCACCATCTTTCTCACACTTGGTAGGGCTTTGGAATGTAGGTGAGAAAATCTCCTGTTCCATAATTCACTGGGATTCATAGTGTCTCGAATTAATGTTGAATCTTATCACCCTTTCAATTTGTAGAGTACTCCCTCTTGAACTCCAATCACCACAACATCATCAAAATTCTTCCCTCTAGTCCACATAAGAACTTGTCCATCAACAAATGCAACTCTGTAACCCTTCTCATCCAATGTTGAAATCAAGAGAAGGTTCTTCTTCAATCCAAGAACATAGAGAACTTCCTTCATCTTCATTGGCTTTCCTAAGTCTAACTTGTAGGAGGCTTCTCCTACTCCTTTGATCGGATATTGATAGTCATCTCCCAATTTCACCTTGTGCAGTGAATCTGTATGAGTAAGGTTAGACAATGAGTCTTTATAACCTATCATGTGCTTGGAAGCACCACCGTCCACTAGCCAAATGTCACTTCCATGAGTGACAATTCCTGTAAGGGATGAGATAAGAACATAATCCTCATCACTTGATTAATATTTTTTTGCAACCTTCTTGGGTGGCTCATCATCTTCAACCGTATGAACATGATGCCTTTTACCTCCTTTCTTTTCCCTTGGTCTCTCTGAATGAGGGAACAATTCCTAGCAATGTGTCCCATTTTCTAACAACAGAAACATATGATATTTGGTTTGTTTCTTCGGCCCTTCTGAAACTTCTTGGGTGAGGAGGGTTCTTTCTTGCTCTTTCCTTTCTTGGTGTGGGAGGCTAGGGCTTGATCATCATCTCTCATCTTCTCTTCTCTTGCTGCCATCCTTTCTTCTTCTTGGTTGTAATCTTCCCATATCCTACTAAACTTGGGTAGCTTCCTTCTTGAGCATATTTCTTGAATAAATGCATCCCATGACCTTGGGAGGCCATTCAAGGTGGTCATCACCATTTCTTATCCATTCACTGCATCACAAATGGCTTCTATCTGCTCCTTGATATGGTTCACTCTTGAGAAGTAAGATTGGATGGTTTTTGAATTTTGTATACTCACGTTCTTTAAATGATTTCTCAAGGTCATTCTTTGGTTGATGTTGCTTCCTTCAAACAGTCGGGTTAAGGCATTGTTGTCCCTCAACCAAGTTTTGAGGAAACCTTGGTCAAAGTTGGCCCACTTTTGGACTTCGACACATTGGTCGAGGAAGGAGCACCCAGGCAGAGCTGAGATCACAGATCTCACTTATTTTGCGAGCTATGTGGACCTAGTAAGGGGTTCTCTAGGGTTTTTGTAATGGGTTATGGGATGTCGGGCCATGGGGTTTCCCCATGTTTGGCCCTATTGTAAGGGTTTGTAAAAGTATAAATAAAAGAAGAATGTATGGTAGAAGTAGTAGTCTTTGGAGATAAGTGCAAGTGGTCCAAGTGGCTTTGTGCATAGGAATGAATCTGTGTTAAGGCTTTGTGCTTGATAGAGAGTGGCTCTGTACCTTGATATAGTTTTTCGAAGGAGGATTTGGTGCTCAGTGCGCAGATCTCTTGTCTAGTGTGAAGCTCGACTATGTGGCTTAGTGCACAGGAGTAACTGAATGTAAGAGATTGACGAATAATAAAGAGGTAAAGCGGTTGGTGGACGTATCCCCACACTAAGGTGAACCATGTACATTTGGTGTCTTATGGTTTGCTTTGTGCAATGATCATCTCTGTTATGTGTTGCTTAGTGCTTAGATTAGATATGTAATGGATATGTATATGCTGCTTTAATGCTTTGCTTATGTTAAAAATGCTAGATCTGATTCACAGTGCTATGTGCTAAGTGTTTTAGGTGAATAATCTTTGTTGTTATTGGGCTAGATCTATCCTTGGGTATGTTCTGCGATGTTAATAAGGTTAATGAACTAATGTATGTCACTTCCTAAGCGTTAACAAAATATCCTGTGAAGTGTTATTATCATAGATCTGTGTCCCATCTTGGTTACATACACATGTGTCTTGTAACCTCCCCTGCTTCTACCTCGGGTGAGACTTCGCTTGCCTCGCAGGTGTTGCTGAAAGGGCCGGTAGTCGGGGTTTTGTTGGTGCAATGTTAAGCGTTGAACCCTGGGTCTGCCCCTATGCCAATAGGCATCCATCATTTCTTTTGGAGTGGATAATGAAGACATGTGATGAATAAGATGGTCCTTAATGGATTCTGCAATAATCCTCTTTGCTTTGACCATATCCTTCTTGTGCTTTTCTTTAGCCTCGTCTCCCTCTGGTTCTGAAACCTCTTCTTTAATGAAACTCTCTAGATCATGTTCTTCTAGGAGGAGGGATACTTTTTACCTCTAGGGATACATTGTACCTCTAGGAGGGATACTTTGATACCACTTGATCTGAAAAGATCTTTTAAATGACAATGGTTGAGTTATTATGCATGTGTTTATTAACCATTTAGGAAGCTGAATGAAATCATTTAAAATCACTATTATATCGTGAAAAACCCACTAATATGCAAATATTCAGGATAAGCCCCCAAACATTGGTGCGTGACCCCTTTGCAAGGTTGGATGGGATCATATGGCTAAGCGCTAGCCCCAAAAGGGTTGCGCGTTGGCCGCTCCTTCGCAAGCTTCTGGATTCTTGGCGTGTGCATATGACCTAGGCCTGATTGGACGAGATAAGCCCCCCGCCGATCGACCCTCTCTGCGTCCAAGCCTCGAGTCATATGTCGGAAGGTGCTAGTAAACCGGGGCTGTTGCCACATTCCTGCACGAATATACAATAGGGTTAATATAAGGTGAATGGTCGCATGGGGTGTGGTAAGACCGCGAGCTGGGGCTAGACGCCAACCCTTTCCCCCACCGCACGGAACTCCATGTAAACTTAAATACATATGACCACATATACTGTTAAGAATCATTGTGAGGGTGGGCTGGCTAGCCCGACCCTGCCAAGTCATACATCCACGCTGAGGTCGCACGATCGAATCCCCTGCGCTCCAAAACATTTTTCAACCAACGAACCAATAAATGGGTGCCACATGGCAACCCATGTCTGGGCCACGTGGCACCTCACCATTCGACGAAACCTATGCCACATGTCAAACGCTGAATGGTCCACCTTTCTACCGAGTGTCTTCCACTATACCTGCAATGTGTCATACGACCTTGCCATTGTACATGCCACGTGTCGTATGACCCTGCCATGTCATTAGTATGGATGTGCCATGTGTCACCCTTGTAGTGGTGACACATGTCACTCCCTGATTGGTCCACGTATAATTTCCATGTCAGCAACCCATACGCCCAGTCACCTTTCCACGTCATTTGTACAGCCGTACGACTTGTACATTCAGCTGCCACGTGGCATTGTATAGACTGTACAGTCATCATTTTTTTGCCTATTTGGCCAAATGAACAGATCGCGATATATGAAGCATACGACGTCTGTTTGAGCCCGTTCAAGTTATGTTGGGTTCGTATCGATGATGCCTATGCACATGTCCGTTTTGAAGCCATTCTGGGAACTTTGATTTTTAGGCCTTTCTGAGCCCCGTCAAGCTCCTGGATCCAATTCTGGATCATCAACTCCCTCCAACTTCTCATCAATCTTGGTTCCGATAGTCATCTTGCCCCTAAATCAATAATTCTGGGTTCTGAAGATCTGATCTAGGGAAAAGATGTGCTCCACTAGGGCGCACTTGCTAGTGGTATTATCTTGTCCGACAACCACTCCTATCAAGAAAATGATTCCTCTTTTCTTCTAGATATTTGAACTGTCTTCTATTAAGGCCTGCTTTGATACCATGTTATAATTTTAGAAGTTACAGTTATCTTCTTTAACATTCATTAACAATTACATGTAATATGATCACTGAAAGATAAACAATCACAAAATACAAGATACATCCTAGGAAACCCTCGTGGGGGAGAAAACCCAGCAACCAATTCTTCACTATAGATTCCTTCAACTAGTACAATGTCACGTTATAGCTCTCCACATAGACTAAGACCAAGATACCAAAGACCAAGAAACCAAGAAACCAATACCTCCCGCGCTAGACTTCTTTTTCTATGCTCCAAATGCACAAGAGAAGGCGAGTTGTATATGTATACAAATGAGAGGAACTTGACCTCTATTTATACACATAACTTGACTCTCGAAAAGATGCAACCCTAAGAGGGGCCGTTTTGACTTTTACAATAAGGAGAATATTAAAATAATAATTTCTTTTGAGCTGATTTATACAATAAAATTACAATAAACTTCTTGAGGTTTGATCGATACAAATACAAAATAATATCTTCTGTAGTTACATCAAAATATCAACACCTTCATCCCCAAGGAATGGGGGATCGACTCAGATAGATGAAGTGATTCCCAAAATTATTATCCTTCTGTGGTACAAGTTAAGGCATCATTTTTTAATGCTAATGATAACTATTGCATTTAAAAGGAAACAAAACTTTGGGAAAGAAAACTTGTTGCATTGAAACAAAATATTTTTTTTAAATATCGATGATGATCATGTTATTTACCATCCCTTAAAACCAACAAAGTTTATGATACACATAAAATAAATTAAATTAAATATTCTTCAAAATATTTTCTTGTTGGAATATGATGAAAACAAAAGTATAGAAGTCATTATGGTTTTCATATGTGAAAGGTTCTTAATAATAATTAAGTTAAGAAACCAAGTAAAACCCTAACTTATAATCTTAAAAAACAGACATATTAAACGAAAATAGAATTTATCCTCAACTTCGTTTTTATCACAATTTTTACAAAATAAAAAAATTCAAATCATTGTAAAATTAGTTTAACAACCAATATTTCTATTGAACATTAAATCATAATTCAACTCATAAAAATGACATTAAATATTTAATGCCTATCAAATTAAAACTATGACAAGTGGTTGAGGTGAGAAATGCCACATACACTGGTAACACAAGCTAAAAAAACCAATAAGCATAGAACCCTAATATAAACACCATCTATCACATAACTAATTCTTTTATTTTCTACATGTCCCTGTCAACAAAAGAATAATGGTAAACACTAATACTTTTGTATTACAACCGTCATTTTTTCATTAGTTACATACCTCACTCAAGTGTCACAATTGGGTATTTTTCTTGGGCATGTGTAAATGCGAACCGTCATTTTTTCATTAGTTACATACCTCACTCAAGTGTCACAATTGGGGATTTTTCTTGGGCATGTGTCACAATTTCTGAACTTGAACTTTATAATAATATTTATAAAAATATAAATTTATCGTTTTGATTTAAGGAAGATAGATATATTTATTGAATTATTTTTATTTAAGAAAGATATATATATTTATTAAATTATTATGAAAGTGATTGATTATAGAAGATAATAAAGGTTATATTTTTTTGTATTTTTCAAGAGATTAAAGTAAGAAGTTACAATAATTAGAGTTATTGATGTAATGGTAAGACTCAAATCATGTATTTGGTTTAGTTATATATTGAGGGATACATCTATATATTGTGGCGCATTCAAATAATTTATAGTTTTAGGTATTTTTTTTTTGCTTGTATTATTTTTGTAGACAACCTTGTTGTATTTCTTCTTTATTTTCTTGAAATGTTGATTCCTAATCTTTGATATGCAAATTGAACCTCTTCTTGATTTACAATTATATCACACAATTTAAGAGAAAGTGTTATTTAATTTCTACTTCCTAATTTGCACATACTTTGCATAACATTTCCTCCCATGAATCTTTTGGTTCTTCCCATCTTTTTGTTTCACATCTCAACTCATGTGAGTTGGTTCTTAATTGTGTTATCACTTGTTTTTCATTCCATGGGATGTTAAATTTCAAGTAGTTTTATACTTGATCTCCACATATATTAAAGTTGTCTATATTGTTGTAGTAAAGTTTTTGGATTTGCACAGTGTTGAAGTTTAGAAATGTCCCAACATTTTCGTGTGGACACTCTACCCATTATCATGTTGTTTTCCTTTGGCATGTTTTCTCGAGTTTCACTTCCTATAACATTATTGTACACAACTTTTCAATGTCTTTTTTATTTGTTAAACCCCTTTTATCTTATATATTCCACTTTTCAAATCATTTTTACACTATTAATTCCACATATTCTTCATCTTTAAACTCATTTTCCCAATTTTAACCAAAATATTGTCACTACAATCAAGTTTTTAGAAAAAAAAATACTCTACCCAATGATGATGAACATAGAAGCTACGTTTATAATTATTTCTGTTGCCTTTATATAGAGTCTATTATTAATCCCTGCCGAAGGCCAGGACTCTTGCAATCGATTCATTGTTGAATATCAATTAGTTAACCGTTGACTAAATATATTTTTCCATCCTCCAATGTTATAGATAGGGAAAACAAAATGATTATTTTTTACCATGTTTAAATTACTTTTATACAAAACACTATTGGCTGAGACATTTGAAGTCTTTTTGGGGATGAATGTAATATTTTCATTATTCAAATAGATAACCTAAAGTCTTATTATTGTTGCATTGCAACTCTCAAGAATGTATGTAATTTTGCATTCTTATATAAGCTATAAATTGCATGGTTAGACAAGCTATATAAAGTTTCCACTTTTGATTATAACGTTATTTGGCATCTATATCACTACTTTTTTCAATGATTTAAATGCCACTGCCTCTAAAATGTTGAGCTTGCTTTTCAATGCATTGACAAACCACCGATGTTGATCTTGCCGAGCAAACACTGCCACACCGCCTTTTTCCTTTTAGTTTAGTCCTGTACCTGTACCTGAAGCATGAGTGCAGTCCAACAAAGCAAGCACATGAGCACAGTCCAACAAAGCAAGCACGTCGGTCTTGAGCACATCACTTATGGAGTGGAGAAGCGATGCAGTTCTGCAATGTTTGAAGTTATTGCAAGGTAATATATACTATCTATGCAAGGTAATATCTACTATCTAGTCTCTAGGCTAGGTAATATCTAGTGCATGTATAATTGCTTAAATTCGTCGCCATTTTCTTGTATCATTGTGTTTTGAGGATAGATTCTTAGATTGTATATATAGGTTTCAACTTTTGCCTTGTCCCCTAGAACTTTTCTTTTCTTTGGAATAGTGTAGCCATACCATGTCATCCACTTAGAACACATGATCTCGTCGATGCCAATCATTCAGGCCTTGTATCTTAGTTGAGACTCCTTCAAAGCTTTCTGGACTTGCTCACGAATCTTCGGTTCAGAATGACTTCAACAACGTAAATGGCTTTAGCCTGCCGATCTTGCTCATGTCTCATGTCTGCATCTTGATTATTGTAATCCTGACATCCAAAGGCCTTAGCATTATACCAATAAAGCAAGAACAAATGACAATGAAAAATGAGTGTTGAAATTTGAGAAGTGAGTTGTTAACCTTAGGTACTCTTACTTAAGACATGGAGAAGAGGTGTATAACTTCCTTCATCCACCAGGATGCGGCATAACGAGGACTGAGCTATGCCTACCAAAGAAAGGATTTCTCTCTTTCCTGTCCCTCCGAGCCATAGCCCCTAACAGGCAAAGTAAGGTTGAAAGGCTCCAGTTGATATGATTACGAAAGACTCAAGCAAGTGTCAGAGGGGAGCCGCCCCAACTTTCACTGCTCATCTGCATCCTGCGAATTGTCTTATAAGGCATTTGAGCTGCAAACAACAAGCAAGATTTAACCAAATATAAACTAATTAAATTATACAGTAGCCCTTTTAAGGATATACAAGGGTGAGTTTTTAGAGTACCCACTTAATTTTTTTTTAAATTTCACAATATTCATAATATTTTTAAAAATTCTCAGTGACCAAATGATATTGTAATTCACAAAAAGAGACCATGCCAGAAGGTAAGCCCTAGGATACAAAAAAACCTGCAAAAGGAAGAATAAAAGGAATAAGAAAACATATTGGGTGGAAATAAAGAAGAGATATACCATTGTCTATCATGAACACATCGAAGCTTTAGCACAATTTGGAGGCCCTCCTCATGCTCTCTTTCCCTGTAATTGCTCATAATTTAACTCTTCAAAATATATAGCCAGGATTCAAAACAAAGATTGTTTTTGAAAATGAAGGGAATGCAACTTCATTCATCATATTCAAAGAGACATTGGCAGAACAGGCTATTACAGAGGTTACATTCAGGGAAAGAATAGGGGCGAGGGATAGCTGGGAGAAGATATCAATGTACTGTTGAACCAACTTCAAAGGAATATTTTACACGTTCTTCTCATGCAATCGCCGAACTGACTACCCAGGAAGATTTTACACATGCTGCCCATGCAATGACAACTGCTGAATGAACGATCATTCCTTGATCACATATTAATCCACGCATTCACGAAAAATTTGTGTTGTTTTTCTAATGTTACACTTTGGCAATGGATTTTTATTTTTATTTTTTACAATTATTTAAAATATTTTTTCTACCATCCCATTTGCTGTTAAGATAAACCTCTTATTGCCGTCATTGCCGCGGTTCATAAATGAAAACGTAGGGAACTGACGAACTTTCATAAATACTGTCACTGCAACAATATTCACTGCAATCGATGGTGCATCGTGGCCATCTGCATGGCCATTTTCTCCACTTCACGACCTCTACACTGCCATGTCATTAGATATACGACTTCCCATGAGTGATTCGTCAGCCTGGTTTTGTTTTTCTTGTTTCTTTTGAATTGCAGTGGGTCGAGTAATGAGGATGCAGTTAATGGATTTCTGTATTTGCAGTCCAACTTGTTTTCTCAGAGGTTTAATGGTAAATGCATTCTTCAAAATAATTCAAGGAAAATATGGTTGATTATTGGCAAGGAAAAATACCTGAATCGTCACCCTGATTTTGTTCTTCTTGTTTCTTTTGAATTGCAGAGAATGGTCACAACCATCAGATCAGATCCGGGTTCTGTGGAAGTGTTTTGTATAATAATCTGATCAACAACGACGAGGTCGGGCTATTGTGCAATGGCTGTGTTGTATTTTGAATTTATTAACGGGGCTGCGGGTGCAGCTGTGGTACCTCATTCATCTTCTCGTTGTAGTACTATGTTTTTTTCTCATCTGTATTGGATGTCACAAGAACCACCCTTCGATTAAATGTTGTGCGTCGCTCAGAAGCATTGCAATGGAAAAATTCTTATGCTCATGTCTGCGATGTGGTGTGGTGAATGCCTCTACACGAGATTCTCTATATCTATAATGCACTTTGATTCTTTAAGTTCTTGTCAAGAAGAATTAACCTTAAATAATAGAAATCAGAATTATTGTATAGAAAGGGGGCATCAAGTAAAGAAGTTTAGAATAAGGTTGGGTCCGCCATCCAACCATCCTTCCCTCCATCCATCTCCCATCGATCCACCAACTGAGTGACTGTTCAATCGCATCCCGCCATCCAGCCAAGACTGTTCGATCCCGCCCGTCTATTTCACTTTGTCTTATTAGAATGTGGTTGTTTGATATCGCCCGTCTATTCGTCTATTTCACTTTGTCTGATTAGAATGTGGTTGTTCGATCCCACTCGTCTATTTCACTTTGTCTGATTAGAATGTGTTTAGTACTCGCTATGCCCAGGCCCTGACAGGCCAAAAAATCTAATTCGATACCAACTATTGTGCTTGACCTGACCTATAAGCACCAATGGCGGGCGGTAGCAACACCAACATCATTGGAAAAATGAGGGATAAGATACTAATCAGGTACGGATATAAACAACTAAGGATCAGCTAGACACTAGTCAGCTATAAACTAAAACTCATCAGCTTCCAGGGTCGACTACCTCTTTCCTTGGTCGTCCCCTAGATCTTTACTGTGCACAAAATCTACTTGGTCAGGACTAAGCTGCCATGCAACCCTTGTTCAACTTTATCAAACTATTAGATGTATTGTGATTCGTGTTGATCAAACTATTAAACTATAAATGGTGATGAACATAGAAGCTACATTTATAATTATTTCTATTGCCTTTATATAGAGTCTATTATACTTTTTTCAAACTATTAGATGTATTATGATTCGTGTTGGTCGAACTATTAGATGTATTGTGATTCATGATGGTTTTAAAGTATAACTTATTGAAAGATTGTTATTGGAAATCTTTACTTTGAAAGAAACTAGACCATGCAAACATCAAACTTTTCTTTGGTAAATTAAAGTTGTAGGATTTTTTCCTTTATTTTCGTTTAATTGTTTGTATTATCTTCCTGCACTGTGTAGTTACTTTTGAGTGATGTTTATAGGAATTGCACAAGAATGCTTGCATTCTTCAAAGTATATAAAAAAAATGAAATCTTTATTTTTGAAGCTGGATCTTAAGAAGGCTTATGATAAAGTTAGTTGGAATTTCCTCATGATGTCATTGATACAGGTTGGCTTAAAGTGGGAAGTAACTCAATGGATAATGGGCTATGTATCCAGTGCAAACTTTGCTATTTTGGTTAATGGATCTCCAACTGATTTTTTTAAAAGTCATAGAGGGATAAGACATGGTTTCCCTCTATCCCCATTGTTGTTTCTTTTGGTTGTGGAGGCTTTTAGCAGGTTAGTGAAGAAGGAAAAATCTTAAGGCAAATTCACAGGCTTTAAAGTTGCAAAAGGGATACAAATCACTCATCTCCTATTTGTGGATTATGTGATAATTCTGGGCATTGATTCAGTAGAAGATTGGGTTGAAATTAAGCAATTGATTTCAAATTTGTGTCAATCTTCAAGGATGGAAATAAACTGTCAAAAGTCCTATTTCATACACAACAATTTTGATGAAGATTTTCTGGAAAGAATGGTTAGTATATTTGGAATTTCTACAACTCCACTTGACAGTGGGATGAAATATTTGGGCTTCCATCTGAATCCAAATGATTATAGGATTTCCGATTGGTTCTGGCTTATCCAAAAGTTTGAGAAAAAGAATAGTAGGATGGACTCTTCACTAGTTATCTCTAGGAGGAAGGTTGGTTTTAATTTGTTCTACAAAGATTTTCAGTTTACTGGTTAAGCCTTGCTAAGATTCCTGAAAAAATTAAAGCCAAAATTAGACAAATTAGTACAATTTTTTTGTGGAGAGGAGCTCAGAATCCTGTAGGCTTTCATTTGGAAAAATGGGATATGATAGCCAAGCCTAAATTCCTTGAAGGTTGGGGTCTTAGAAATATAAATTGGTTTGCACAAGCGTTGACTGCTAAATCTATATGGAGAGCTCTATTTGGACCTGGTATTTGGATTAAAGTGATGTTAAAAAAAATATTTGAAGGGTAAGTATGCCATATTTTGGTTGACGACAGGTTCTTACAAGTATTTTATTTCTTCAAATTTCTGGATACATCTTATGCTTTCTCTGCCTTTGGTGAAAAAATGGACAGCTTGGTCAGTTGGTAATGGTTCTCGAGTATTGATTGGTCAAGATCCTTTTGTTGGTGGTGGATCCTCTTATAATTTATCCAATGCCTTGGTTTGTCATCTAAACTCTTTAAGTATATTTTCACTAGCACATATCAACTCCTCTTCTATACTGACTTCTTCAGGAGCCCAGGATTGGTTGTCCTCTCAAGACTTGAATTTGGAAGGAGTATTGGTTATAGAGTGGAATGATTACTTGAATTTGTTGAGAAGTAATGGAATATCCCTTAATAATGAAGAGGATAAAATTGTTTGGACCTGGAACAAGTATTTTGGGACAGTCGCAGTTAAGTCAACATATGAAGCATTAGTGACTTTAAGTCTGCAGGTAGATGGTTTGTGATGGCATGAATCTTTATGGAAGTTGAAGATACCTGTCAAGCTTATTATTTTTGTTTGGATTTGTATCCACGACTGCATAATGACTGGTGAAAATTTCAAGCACAGAGGAGGCTATGGTCCCACAATATGCAGTCTTTGTCTCAACAGTGAAGAATATTCTCAACATTTATTTGTCGATTGTGATATTGCACAAGAAATCTGGAAAGAAGTCTGTGACTTCTTCAAGATCAAAGGAGTGTGTTTCTCCTTGTCTCTAAATGATTTTCTTTTATCCTGGTTTTTGTCTTGGTCGAAATTTAGATCTATTCCCTTTTTTGTCATGTGGGGAATATGGAAGTACAAGAACAAAATCGTGTTTCAGAATTCACTAAGAAATGTTTTTGGTGCAGTATCCAAAATTTCGCTGGCCATAAAGGAATTTCCTTTTGATTCAAGCTCAGATTTTTTTTATTCCTTCTTGAATCCGGTTTACTTTGGGGAAAATCCTTTAGGATGTTTTGACGGTGCTGCTGCAAGGGGAACATGTGGAGTTGGTGCTGTAATTAAGCTCAGTGCAAATCATCATTTAAGGTTTTATCTGGCAGTTGGTATGGGTTCTAATATCAAAGTAGAGCTGCTTGGTTTATGGAGTCTCCTGACTTTTGCCCAAATGCTTCATATTGAAGACTTCATGGTGGTGGGAGACTCAAAGGTGGTTTTGGATTGGTTTGCAAGGAAAGTTCGACTAAATATTTTACTCCTTCAACATTGGTTGAATAAAGTTTTGGTTCTAAAGCAGGCTTTTAGGAGGATAGCTTGCTTTCATATTCATAGAAAATTTAACTCCATGGATGCTCTCTTGAAGAAATCCCTTGTGTATGAACAAGGGAATATTTTTTATGACGAAATGCTTGGTGATCAAGATATATGATTAGGGTCTTTCTATGTCTTCTGATTTTAGTTTGTCTTTCAATATTATTACTTTTTGGAGGAAGATTTTTGCTAAGATTTGTATAAGATACTCAACAATTTTGAAGTTTGTGGGCACCCTATGACTGTATGGATTTTAAATCCATTTTGTTGGTTTCAGATTTATTTTTGAAGATAGTATTATTGATAATTAGATGTTGTGGATAGATACAATCACTTCTTATGACTCTATCTGTCATTATATGTACTTGGAAAGCTTCCTTTGATTCAATATGAATATAATATAAGCTATTTTTTTATACATACATACATACATACATACATAATATAAGCTATTTATTTATACATACATACATACATACATACATACATACATACATACATACATACATACATACATATATATATTATGGTGATGACAAATTTAGTCTATGATGAGTGTTAGCTAGGCTTGACAATTGGTAACTTGTTAGTACTACATTAGGGATTGTTGTGCTTCATTGATGGGTATCCTGTGTGATCCCACATTCTGGTGTCTTCCTTTCTAGTTAGGCACCGAGCCCTACCATTGATACATTAGTTATTGATACCATGCTTGATTTCTCGTCAAAGTTAATGTGAGCTTGACTCTCATGTTAAGGATAAATCGAAACACAATTCTCCTTCATACCAATTAGAAATTGTATTGGGAATTTTGAAAGGAGGCGCTATGATGGGAGAATTGATTTTCTTGTCTTTTTTTTTTTCATTTTGGTGTTTTGTAGAGTTGACTTTTTATTCTATTTTTAGGGTTCTTCCTTTGGCTTATACACATTGGTGTCGACATTACATTTCTTTCACGATGGATAAGCCATTGTGTTCAACTCAAGTAATTGGGTTACAAGTTTTTTTTTATGTTGAGCTTGACTTGATTAATTGGGAAATCATACACCCAACATTTTGGGCTCACCAAAGACGAGCATAACGTTCTCGGCTGAATAGCTTAACATTCTTCCTTCTAGACTCAATCGGTTCAACTAGAATGAATCGTAGATGGACCATTGTAGTGAAACGTGATTGATGTGTTGGGTATGTGTTATATTAAAGAATGAAGATTTTTACAGTTCTTCATAATGCTAATTTTGTAATTCTGGAAACAAACTATGTATGGAGTTTTTGAAACATCCAATGTTTTGAATGGACACTCCACCCATCATAAGAGATTGTTTAATCAATATGTATGAAAAGAGTGTTGGGGTAGGGGGTATATAAAGGTGAAGATAATATGACTGTTAGGGAAAATAATAGACATAGCCGTTGTGAAAATAGGAGAGTTATTTTGTTATTATTATAACAAAATAACTCTCCTTTTTTCACAATGACTAATTTATAGCGGCTATGTATATCCTTTTCCCTAATGTTCATATTATCTTCACCTTTATATACCCCCCACCCCAACACTCTTTATAATAACAATATAACTCTCATTTTTTCACAATGAATAATTTATAACGACTATGTCTATCATTTTCCCTAACGGTCATATTATCTTCACCTTTATATACCCCCTACCCCAACACTATTTTCATACTTATTGCTTCAACAATCCTTGATGATGGGTGGAGTGTCCACTCGAAATGTTGGATGTTTCAAAAATTCCATACACAATTTATTTCCATAATTACAAAATTAGCATGTGTTATACTATTTGCATGACTATAGGCCCCCCTGATGAGGGTCTTGGGGCTCTGCCCCCAAGAAATATTTTTTTGGGGTTTATTTTCCAATTGTTTGGATGGTTTTTAAATACATGGTTTTTCGCCAATGGTTTTCTAATTCTAGTTAAGGAATTAGGGTTGTTGACTAATCGAGGTAAATGGATTAGGGGTTTTGGATGCTGCAAGATCATATATATATATATATATAGTGTAAACAATGAGGACAATGAATAAAGAATTAGAGGTGCGGCTCTAAACATGTTGTTGGTTTTCCCGACTCAGATTTCCAGGGTAAAAATCTCTATGTAATGTGTGTGTGCACCATTGTATATTTTCTATTTTTATTAAGAATCTATTTATAGTAATTAATTGTACAAGGTTAAAATCTACATGATAATCAAATATGTAACAATTGACAAACACTATCACAGTTTTTTTTTTTTTTTTGACAAAAGCGGTTAATGGATTTTGATTAAAGAAGACAGTGGCGAAGACATTGGTGCTGATACAATTATAGTGAGCGACGCTCTTCTAGTCGGTTACAAACTTGGAGGTTATACTCTCCTTCCAGGGGAGGGATGCATTACAAATTTATTTACAACAGAGGCTTCTATACAAAACACCTTCCTCACCGAGGTGTTACAGAGCTCCCTTCCTAGTTTTGAGAAACTGATCAACTACTTTGGGTCTTGCTTCCAATCCTGGTTCAACTGGGCAATTTTTTCCTCCAATTGGCTTACTCTGGCCTCAAATTCTTGTTTGGGATCCTTGATATCTTTACGCAGTTTTCCTAGCTCATCTGTGAGCTCAAATTTCATTGTGGTGATGTCTCCTTCCAACATCTCCAAACGCTTTCCTGCATCTATATCCAAGTTTTGCAGAAAATCCAGTTGGTGGTTCAACATTTGCTTGAGATTTTCCAGGGTGTCTTCCAGTGCATTCAACCTGTCTTCTGTATTTGGATTTCTTCCCAAGCCGGATGCCATCTCCGTCGCCTTCTCTTCTTCACCTGGCATTCTGCACTTGTGCGCACTCCCCTCAAAATTGGTCTCTGATCCTATGCTCAACTGCCTTGGTTGCCTCCGCGTGCTTCTGGTATGAAGGAGTGCGCCCCTTCTTCCCAATTTAACCTCATCTTCCTCCCCTATCGTTTTCCCTAAAAGATTCTCACGATCTGGGGGGCATGGGCGACCTGTAAGCCTTTCGTCTTTCCATGAAAGTTCAACGCCTGAATGATGAGTAAACCTGTCTTTTCTGACCACTTGCTCTGTCTTGTAGTGGCTTGGATTTTCCCGAGTCCTTCTGTCTTGTGTCTTTCCCCTTTCCAGCTCATGCCCATAACTCGTTTATGGATTTTCCCCCTAGAGTCAAGGTAGATCCATTTTGGATGATGTTCCATTAAGATGTAAGGTTCTAGCATTTAGGAGGGTGCCTTTATTGGCCTCCGTGTCTGCTGGCGCGTTTAGATTCCTTAGGACGTGGTAAAGCTTGCAAGATCGGAATTTTCCAAGAAGGAGCTGGATTTTCTCCAAGATGTGATGGAGTTTTGCATTTTTGACTTTGCTATGAAGGATTAACGCTTTGATTATTAACCGAGAGTCCCCTATAATTACCAGATCTTGGACATCCTGACTGATTTCTTGGTTGAGCCCTTGCCAGAGGGCTAGGGATTCTGCTCTGTTGTTAGTTTCAATTCCAAGTCCCCAGGCAAAACTGATTTCTAGTGAACTAGTGGGGCTTACCAGGACTCCTCCTCCACCTGCCAAGCCTGGGTTCCCTTTAGAGGCCCCGTCAAAGGACAAAATATGTTTCTTTTCCTTTGTCTTCCATTCTTCGAAATCCTGCTTCTCCTTTCGAATTTCCCAGACTTCCTGGCATGATTTATTTTCCTTTCTTCTCCTCTGATATTGAAGTTTAAACTGAGCCATTGAATGTTCCTCTTCCTGCTCTAGTGGTCTTGAGTTCTTTGCTTTGCAGAAGTAGGGAGCAATTTCTCCAAAATAGGCCTTTATCTTGGTTGCAACGTGAGCTGGGTTGCTTTTAACTTCCCTGAATAATCTATTATTTCACTCCAGCCAAATTTTCCAGAGAATAAATTTTGGGAGGATTCTCCAAAGGGTGGAGATTTGGCCCCTTTTTTTTTTTTTCAGTCTGGAAGGGACAAATCNATTTTGGAGCAGTTTGCTCGTCTCTTGGGGTATGACTAAGGTGCTTTGCAATCCTAGAGCCAACTTCCAGACTTATTTGGAGTAGGTGCAACTTAGGAGCAGATGGTCTGTCGTTTCCTCTTCTTGAAGATAGAGGGGACATCTGTGGGGGCCTTTCTATCCCCTTCTTCTTAGGTTTTCTCCAGTTAGTATGCTTCTATGTACCACAGTCCAAACAAACATATCAATGTTTGGGATGGATTTGGGGGTCCAGATTGCTTTCCAAATTGCTGGATTTGGGGGAACATTGGGGAGGGAGGTTGTGAGATGAAACCCTGCGGCAGTGGTGTAGATCCCAGAGCTCACTCCCCATCCTCTTTTTTCTCTTTTCCTTTCTTTTAGTGGGGATTTCCCTTGTAGGCAGAGCCTCAGAGTGTTCCAGTCCTCTTCTAAGTTTGGAGGTTTGTTATTAATCCCCCACCTTAGCCATGACTTGTTCTCATGATTTCCCCAGATTGAGATGTCCCAGAGAGTATATAAGTTTTGAGTGTTCATCCACTCTTTAAGTCTTTCTAGATCTTATCTCAACCCAAGGTGGGGGGGTCTCCCATGATTGAGTCTTTCCAAATATTGATTTTTTCCCATTTCCTGGTAGCCAAGTGAGGTGAGGGATAAAGTGGGGCATCGCCTTCTGGCAAAGCGAGAAGATTGGAGATCCTCTCTTCTCTAAATCCGGGCGATCAAGGCATCTTTCCCTTGGCCCGTGGAAGTACGTTTTCCATAGCGTTTTTTTACTCCAAGTGGATTTCCTGGTGATTAGATTCCACATAATCTTTGCCCCTAACGCCAGATTTTGAACATGAGTGTTTTTGAAATTAAGACCTCCTTCCGAGATTGGCTTAGAGATTTTTTCCTAGCTTATTAAGTGCAACTTTCTCCCTGATTGTTTTTCTCCTTCCCATAGGAATCTTCTGAACAATGCTTCAAT
>ML830437.1:0-18802 GCA_009831015.1 Picea engelmannii | reverse complement strand
ATTAGGTGTAATTTTATTAAATTTGTTAATGATTGCAAATAATGTAGATTAATGTAAATGATTTTATTATTTTTTATTTTATTTTTTAATTATTTTCCTAATTAAAAAAGAGAAAATTAGCTAAAAATATACTGCAAGCCACAAGTCCTATGCCCACCCAGGTTCTTATTCAAAATATCTATAAGGGATAAACAATTTAAATCACTAAGTGTTGAACCCTCTTATGCATGTGGGATTTCCTTTTTGCAGGTTGAGAATCAACGACCCAAATTCACCCATAGGCTTGATCGATGACTAGTGAGCGATGTTTTTTAAATGAGCATAAATTGGGACACATATGTCAGAATTGGGTCCATGATACCTCATTGGAAAGGTATCATATAGAAGAATGCAATGGAATAGGTATCGATTACATAAAGGTGATATAAGACTTCAAAATAAAGAAGAAAAAAATAGACCACGAATTTGGGCGGAAAATGACCATGCAAACTTCAAACAACTATATTCGAGGCTACGAACAAAGGAATCATGCCTAGGATGGTTCGATGTAAATATGAAAGAGAGAAGAACATGATGTGATAGAAAGTAATGAAAAATACTAAGTGGAAATTGTTCGAAAATGAAAAACACATAAAAAACCAGAATTTAATTGGGGACCGGGCTATGCAGACTTCAACAATCATATCTCAAGATACAAGAAATGAAATTATACCATAAATATCTCAATGGAAATTTGAGATAGATGAGAAGAATATAAGAAGATGTTAATCAATAGACAAACACAAGAAACACCCAGAATGTCTCGAGGAATAGAAGACAACACCAACAAGCTGAGTGAATAATATTTTTTGAATAAATATAATTTGTAAACTGCCATAGGGAGAATGTAACCACCCAAGGGTCTCTTAAGATTCCATATGTAACCATCACATATTCATTTTTTAAAATATCAAATAAATTCGAAATGTAAAAAAAAAAATGGGGGAAAACAAAATGAACAGTTGCTAGAGCTGAAGAGTCTCTCTTTTCTTTTTTAAAGAGAGATCGTTGAATTTGTTAGCACTTTGTAAATTTTGTCTGGCTGAATAGACAAACAATAGAGGTAATTGTTTGAACCAGCTTTAGAGCTGAAGCACTAGCCTACTCAACTCAAAGAGGGCTCTCTCGTATCACTTGATGTTTCTTTGGAAATTGGTGGCTAGGTTTGGTATGTTTTTTGGGAGGGGTTTAATAAAGTTGTTGGCAAGGAAGGGGAGGAACACACAGGGCTATGGAGTCAAAATTATGAAAGTGAATGAAGACAAGGCATCTCCCAATAGAACTCTCCAAAGGATAAAGGCTAAACGAGGCGATGAATCTGAGTTATTATTAACTTTAAATAGAGTTTAGGAAGATAAAGAAAACAAATAACTGCATCAGAGCATTATCGAAATGAATTTTGCGTTAGTTAAGAAGACAATCACACAGTTTAAATTGCTTAAGCCAAGAGCATCAAATGATGAATTTTGGGTCGTTAACTCTCCAATTTAAACATAAGAAAATGAAAATGAAAGACAAGTCACGAGAAATACATACGATGAAAGGAAACAAAGCTCATATCACCACCCTTTAGAATCTTTTCATAGAGACTTCAAAATATTCTGCATCTATATTCAATTCATATTCAGAAAATTTATAAAATGGAGTTTGATACAACCAAAAGGTGCTCTTGCACTTCTGTCAATTTTAATTCTTTCAAGTATCCTAGTACTTATACAGTTTGATAAAAGATAATTGAAATTGAAACGTTTCAACTTCCATAACAGTTTCGACTGACAGTTTCGGTATACGAAACGATTTACAATAATTAACAAAAAATGTTTCAAAATCATGAACAATTTATCTGAATTCCCCATTTCCTCCACGCCATCTATCTCGCTCTGGGATTCTGCCGGATCTACAAAACTGGAGACACTTGGGGATCACTTGTTGGTTTCGGGGACGTTGCACTTTGTCTTACCCAACCACATGATTTCTTTCCATTGCAGATCAAAGGGGATTTCGTAATCCATCATCTCTTTAATTAAAATTTACAAGTCAATGTATGTGGCATACAACATAGTGGGCATGCTGACCTTCACAGTTTTAAACTTATTCAAAATTTCAAAATCTGTAGCCAAATACTCCACTGGACTTGGTCCTTTCAGTCTTTCTTCCATATCTTCAAACTTAGAATGATCCATTCTGCATTGCATGAGGAGAGAATGGTAGTCTTCTTGATTTTACAATGAACCTTTATCATCCCAAAATGATGGGAGTCCTTTGGTAAACAATTGTTCAAAGGCATCTTTAAACTCATGTATGTTGGGCTCCATTTTCATAGCTTTGTTCTGGATTGATCTGAGTAAGTTGTGCTTGGCAATCCTTGATGAAATGATCAACGCAGTCCTGTCCTTCACACCGATGGTTTGAAGATCAACAATTGGTACATCATTTAGTAATTCAATAGCATTTTGAGCCCATCCCGAGGGCCTTTTCACTAACACTTCATTGACAACAGTGCACCTGCTCTGAGCTGTAGTAACCACGTTATCTTTTTCATTTATAAAATTCAGATAAAATATGAATTTTGCAACCTCTGTAGCAATAGCATCCCATATTACATGTTTGGATCCCTGCAGTAGTGTTTTTCCCTTTAACCTGGTCTTTAGCTTGCTCACTCTCTCCTGCAAATCTTGATTTTCTCTGTGGAGTTGAGTCATCTTCTTTTCCTTCACTTTCATCTCTTGCTTCATCTTTTCCATGTTCTCTTTAAGACTCTTGATCTCACTTGTTTTTAAGATTACCCGGGACATATCTTGAACTAACCCCTCAGTCCTTGATCCAGCCTCTGTATTAGCAGGTATGATGATAGCTACGTTTGATGTTGTTGCCTATGTTTGTGACCAATTCTCTTTCTTTTTTTCCAATTGCAACACTTTAGCCTTGTAATTGAGTGCCTCTTGTCTGAATGTTTCCTTCTCTTGTTCCAAAGCAGTCAGTTCCATTGCCTGTGGATGATCTGTAGGTGACATATTCATCTTTTTCCTTAGGATTTGAATCATCTTGTCCTTCTCATCCAAGGAAGCCTTCAATCCCTGTGGATCTTCAGATTCTAACCTCTTGACCTGTGTCATCCAAGCTTTGTTATATGCCTTTTCTTGTCTCAGTTGTCCATATAGTTTGAGTGAGTGTGTTGTCAATCTTGCAACCTTTAGCCTTAATCTTAGGTAATCAGAATATAGCATATCGTTGACGTTCCTGTGGAATTTTACTTTATCAGGGGCACCAATTTTTTCATAGTGCATTTTGATCTCAAAAACCTTATCATCATCGGCCACTGCAATGTTAAATGTCTTTTTCTACACATCTCTGACTGGGAAAAAGTGATCCCTACACTGGGAAGTCCTTTCTACTTCAGGTAAAAGGTCTCTTATTTCACTATTGGCCATACTCCCCTTCATAGTGTACTGTTTCATTAAATCTTCCTTGGACTGATAAACTGCCCTAGGTGTCTAGCTAAATATGTGTTTCCTGTTGCTAAAAATCTGTGTGTTGCTTTCATTTTGTGGTATGTTTCTTGTATCAACTTCTTCATTCTTAGTTTCACCCTCCACTATCTCCATACATGTTTTTTCCTTGGGTCCTTTCTCTTCCAGGTCAACTACTTGAGAGGATGATGCAATTTTCATTTTCTTGGGAATATCTTACTGGCCACTGGCACCCAGGGCCTCTAAACTGCTCCTTTTATTGTAGATGCTCATTTTAGGAGCTTTGAAAATCAACCAAGGGGAAGGTTTATGTGTTGGGCCCTGCTGAGAGGTTGTTTATGTTAGTTTTTTCTGATCATGTTGCATAGTGACCTCCATATCCACACATGTTTCTAGATTGGCCAAATTATCAAATCATTCAACATGCTCGTGTTCATAGGGGCCTTGCTTGTTTTCCAATCTTCTCTTTGATATGACCTGGTGTGGGTCATATTTCCTTGTTTGAAACTATGTGAACACAAATTCACTGAGTTTGGATTGAATCTAAGGCAAACATGATTTGTTCTTCACCACGAAGGGACCTACTGCAAAAGAAAATTCCAGATTGGAAGCCTTGTGTGCTTTCAGAAAATGTTCAGTCTCTGAGATAATTCTTTGTCTTATGAACTCCAAAGAAAAGATACTAGGATTAAGAAAACCGGCAAAAGATGAAGTCCTTCTTGGTATCCATATACCCAAATCATTGTGGATTGTGTGAATAACATCCAATCCCCTACCATGCTCTCTATATTTGGCTATAATGAACTTTTCATTTCTTCCAGGACTCTTGGCAGATCTGAACCAAAAATGAGACTGTATACCCTGGACATAATATTGTTGATGAATATAAGCATGGTGATCCTTTTACACTTGGTTGAAATGAAGGTAGCCTCAGTAAATTCGGTTCTGTTGGATTCCAGAAACATTCTCAACAAGTGTGTGTAGTATCTGAAGTGTCTTAATGAATTGAAGTTAACTTGTTGTTGATGTATATTTTCAGCAATGAATTTGTCAAAACTTAAATAGACTGACTAGCCAGACAAAAAGAAAACCAACAGGAAAGCTAACATGACTTCTACCACAAACTTGTCATTGTCTAACCGTAAAATTTGACTTAGCAGAGAACAAGCTCACTGGACTTCAATGATCATGATGCTTATACTAGCAGGTAATGACAGGCTCTCTGCATGATGTTCAAGCTTGGCAATGGTCTGCAGAAACAGGGTTTTTACTTCTAGTGGGAATTCTCTGTAAATGGTGATCATTTTCTGTTCTTCGAAGGGCTCTGGCACCGTGGAAGATGACTCTGGTATACTGAGGATGTACCAGAGTGATGGACTGTCTATTTCGCATAGAACCTTTGACCCTAATTTGTTCAGAATGAATTTTTCTTCCTGAGAATATCATTCTACACACCAGCTTACAAATTCAGGGAATGGAAAAACTACTTCTATGACGTAAGGGGTGATGGAGGCTTGAGTTGCTTCAAGGAAAGGTATGCGTGATCCAACATTGTCTAAAAATTTTGATTTGGACACAGAAACGAGCGAGACTGTCATCTCCATGTCGAAAACATCAAAGTATTTGTCAATTAGGGCTTCCTCTCTGGAGGAAATGTCTTGTTCATTCACAGATAAAGCAACAGGATGGGAATCCATGGAGAAGAATGCCTATCAAGTGATGAAAGAGACACGAATTTGATTCATCTCTGATCTTGAAATTCAAATGGAGTCTTTGCGCCAAATTTCCGAACATTTGAAAGCTTTGACATATCATAAAATAATGCCAAGGGTTCTCCTTTTATAGGTTTCTATTGACATCGAGGGTTGGAAAAAATGGTTTTAGGTGGACTTCTTTTCGCCTCGATGCACTTCTGAGGGCCCAAGCATCCATGATTTAAACCATGACAGTTTTCCCTGGCCCGCCCTCTATCGGTTAATCTTCATGCTACTCCAATTGTCGATATGAGTTACAACCATTGATCTATATTGCTCCAAGTTCTATGATTCACCTTTACCCAACATCTTTCGACATCGGAGATCGGAGAAAGTGGTTTTAGTCAGACTTCTTTTTTCTCCATGGGGTGATGATCTTTCAAACAATTTAATGTTCGAGGAACCTGCCATTCACAGGTCCTCCTCCAATGAGTTCTCCATTACTTTCTTCTAACAAATAGGAATTTTTCCCACGGTAAGCTATATTTTGAATGGGCCCAGCCACAAGTTATCAAATTTCCCATGTTTCCCTTTATCCTCATTTCTGGCATCCCATATTAGCACCCAATATCCTAGTTCAAATTCATCTTCCTTGGTACGTCTGTCGAAATCTTCTTTGATCTTGTTTTGCCGTAGTTGTGCATTATTGAAGGCCTTTTCTCTGGTTTGTTGTACATTGATGAGCTCATCTTTTCTTCTTCAGCTGGCATTCATTTCTTCTCCTTGTTCCTGTAACAAAATCATTACTAGAAATCCCAATGCAGTAGGGAAGATATCTTATGTAACATAAATGATTTGGAAGGGATATGTAGCAATAGATCTCTTTGGGGATATCTTGTCAACCCACAATGCGTGAATGAGCTTTTTGTTCCATTCCTTTTTATTCTCTTGCAGCAATTTTTTGATGATTCTAACCAAGCTTTTGTTTGAAGATTCATCCAATCTGTTTCCTTAGGGGTAGTATTATGTGGAATGACCGAGGGTAATGTTGTAATCACTACAAAATTTCTCTAGCTTTTTAGACTTAAAGGTTGTTGCATTGTATTTTATAATCTTGATCGGACATCCGAATCTGGACATGATATTTTCTTCCAGGAATCAAATGATAACATCATCTGTGGCCTGTATGGTGGGAACAACTTCGATCCACTTATTAAAATAATCTGTTGCAGTCAGGATCCATTTGTGTTGAGCCGAGGACTGTGGATGTATCTCCCCTATAAAATCAAGGCCCCATTGTCTAAAAGGAGCTTCTATTGAAATGGGATTTAACGATAGAGACAACAATTTTCCTTTCCCATCAAAGATTTGGCATTCATGGCATTTCGAAACCTCTTTGTATACATCAAGAAAAATGCTTGGCCAATAAAATCTGGCCCTCAAAATTTTGTGCACAATTGTCTTTCAATAATGATGACCTCCACAGTCGCCTTTATGGAACTCTTTGATGGTTTTCTCTGCTTCTTCTTCTATCAAACAACTCAGTAAAATTCCTCCTGGGTCCTTCCAGTACAGTAATTCATTCACTATACAAAAATTTTCCACTTTCAGTTTCAAGAATCTGGATTTTGTTTTACTGTACTTAGGAGGAGCTTGCAAATTTTTTATCACAAAGATAATGTCTACATACCATGTAGAGTCAATAAATTTCTAAGATATTTGTGGATTCACCCTTTCTTCCTTCGCTGTGTTCTCTGACATATCTGTAGTGAAATTTATTCCCAAGAGTTTGTAGTTTGTTTGGGTCATCAGTCTAGCAAGTCCCTGCCCTCTGATTAACTTCGTGGGTTTAATTTCGAGATCATATTCCAATAGTATTGCAATCCATTTTTCCCTCTTTCCTTCGGGATCGGGTTGTGTTAAGATGTCTTTCATTGAGATGATAGGGACATAAGTAGTGGTATGTGAATGTAGAATATAAACTCTGAATTCCTTCAATGCCTTGACCAAAGAATACACCTGCTTCTCCGTGATGTCATATTTCAAAGGAGCATCTCTCAATGTATTATTGTAGTATGCTATGGGATTCTCAAAATTCTGGTCATCTTTCTAGAGTAGTACACCTACAATGGTGTGTTCTGAAGCGAAGTAGAATAGTATGAAATCTTTCTCAAAATTTGGACTAGCGAGCACAGGAGCCTTTGTCAATGCTACCTTGATATCTTCAAAAGATTTTGTAGCCTCAGGGATCCACTTGATTTCATTTCCCTTCTTTAACATGTTGGTGATATGATTTATGATCTCTGCTAAATTAGGAATGAATCTCCTCAGGAAATTTACTTTTCCCAGGAAGGATTGTACTTCCTTTTTGCTTCTGGGTATGCCAATATTCAATATCCCCTCAAACCTGCTGGGGTATACCTTTATTCCTTCTTTAGAAATTATGTGCCCTAAGAGCTTTCCTTCTTCCATGGAAAAATTTGATTTTTTCGAATTCAGTGATATACCAAATTTTCTGCATTTTTCAAACACCCTTCTGAGATGCTTGATGTGTTCTTCATCTGAGGCAAAATACACAGTAATGTCATCAAGGTATATAACAATAAATTTGTGCTTTTCATCTACAAAGGCTATGTCCATAGCCCTCTAAAAAATTTCCCCTGCATTCATAAGTCCAAATGGCATTTTAGCGTACATGAATGTTCCCCAAGGCATGGTGAACGTTGTCTTTTCTTGATCATCCATATGTACCATGATCTGGTTGTATCCCGAGAAACCATCTAACATTGACATATTTTGAGAGCCCACCACCTTTTGTAAAATGTGATCCATTTTGAGCAAAGGGTATTTATCTTTAAGAGATACTTTATTCAGGTTCCTGAAGTCCACACACAATCTGATCTCTCCACTATTTTTTCTCACTAGCACTAGATTTGCTACCCATTTGGAGAATCTTAGGGATACTATGATTTTTTCTTCAAACAGTTTCTTTACTTCTTTCTCTATCAATGGTAACAACATAGGGTTTATTCTTCTTAATTTGTTTTAATGGCTTGTGATATTCCTTTATTGGGATAACATGTTGGATTATACTAGTATCATAAACTTTCAATTCATCATATCTCCAAGCAAAGACATCAGGGAACTCCTTAATTAATTTTACATACCTTTCTTTGACTTCAAGGCTGAGCCTCCTAGATAGCTTAATGATCTTTGGGTCTTCTAGAGTCCCAATATTACAATCTTCCACATCCCCTTCATCTACTATAATCTTTGTACTTTTGGCCACATCATTGTTATCAAAACGTTTTTCTAATGGTACCAGGCCTTTGGGGATAATGTTGATCTTCAACTGTACAATATCTCTGCCAACAATTTGACTATCAAAATATCCTTCTTTGGTGAAAGCAGCTGCATCCACTTTGTCGTCACAATATTCATCGTCAATGTTTAAATTTTTGACCTCATTTTCCATTCTGAGGAAATTTTCTATGTGTTTGTCGTTCTTGAAGACTTGTCAGTGTTTCATATTGTTTGGTATCATTGGTCTATACTTGAATTCAACCTTTTATATTTTTTTGGGAAAAATTGGGACTTTGAACAATGTTGTTAAAGTGTCCAAAGCATCAACAACCTAATTTTGTTCCCTTGGAATTGATGAAAGATTACATTTCAAAAATTTCTCAAGGAGTTCTAGTACCAGGTTTCTGTAAGCCCTTAGTCTAGGATGTTTTTCTTGGTAGATGTCTTTGATCTGATTGATGATAAGCTCAAAATCTCTAAGTACAACAATTATTTTGGCACCTAACTCTTCCAAAACCTTCAATCCCAATATTAACGGTTCATACTCGGCCATATTATTTGTGCATTCGAAAACAAGTTTGTAATAGCATAATGTTGCATCTCCTTTGGGATGATTTATCCACATGCTAGCTCTAGCTCCTTCTCTGCATGCAGCTCCATCGAAATTCATTTTCCATATCTGATCCTCTGCATCACCTTCCTGCTCTGAAAGCCTTTCCATATGTCGTTCAAGCATACCTTTATCTGTCAGGATGATTTATGTCTCTTCTGCTCTAGAGCATAGGTCATTGAAGAAAATGGAATATCCTAACTCAGTACTCACCGAGTAAATAGGATGATTGGTCGGTTGTGATTTGTTGTTGACCATATATTTGAGTACAACCTCCATGTACAATCTTTTGTCTTGACCGAAGACAGGAATAGTGGCATATGACATGTCCATATGGAGGGTTCCTTTCAGTTTTGTAGCCCATAATCTGGACAACAACATGCCAAATTTTAGAGGGATATTAGCGACCACTATGTCCATCACCATATTCTTCGCTGGGATTTGTGCCAGAGAAACAACCATGTCTTTGATCATACCAAGGCATTTCACCTTTCTTGAATTAAAGGAGAACAAATATTTAAAAGGTCTTGTAACCTCAAGACCTAATTGGTCCATGACCACTTTGGGAATTAAGTTGTGAGACACTCTAGAGTCTAGCATAGCATTGTGTAAAGTCATACCGTGGATTTTTAAGCTGACATAGAAAGGATGGACTTCTTCATTTTCACTACTTTCTTCTACTCTTGGCCCAAATAAGATGGTTGGGTGATCATATTGTATGTTCAAGGTATTAGAGGTTTGTCCCATATTAAGCATCTTGATGATTTGATTTCTGTATTCGCTATTTCTGATCAATTCATTAAATGGTACCGAAATTTTTATCTTAGCCATATTGCTTTGGAAATCAAAAGAGGACGGAGTTTTTTCTACCTCTTTGGTGACCATTTCCTTTCTTGTCAATATTTTATTCGGTGGTTCTTCTTTCTGCTTCCCCTTTTCCACAACGTCCTTTGCAGTAGAATCTTTCACAGTGGATTCCTTTACATTTGGATCTTTTACAGTGGAATCCTTTTTGGGTTGACTAGAAGAGGGTACATTACTCTAAGTTTCTTTCGTGGGGTTTTCCTTTGGAAGATTACCTTTCGAAGCATTTGGAGGCATATTTTGATTTCAGAGGTTGTATTTCCTTTGGAATTACATGATGGTCTTTTTTAATCCAGTCTCGTAATCTTCTCTTTCCATTGATACCCTTTCCTCTTCATCTTGCAAAACTATCTCACTCGCATCCGTCAATTGGTCGTGTTCTTCTTTGGTCAGAAACACCTCATTTTCTTTATCTTCACAACAGTTCATGTTATCTTAAAAATATTCATCATAATCTTCATTTACATAGTTATTTTGAAAAGGAGGCCTTATCTACTCCTCCCCTTGATTTCCTAGGTTCCCCTGATTTCTCTGATTCCCCTGATTTTCCTGATCTCCTTGAGTTGCCTGATTGCCCTGGTTCCTCTGCTCTCTTTATCTGATTTTTGGAACGGTTGGTATTCTCAAAATTTTCGGTGGTACTTCATCCTGTTCTCTAGGATTGGGCTTGTTTCCCAGTTCCATTCTTTCCATCATTCTCTCCATGTTTCTCATCATTGCTTCAAACCTTTCTTTTGATGTTTGCGAGGTTGAAGTTTGTTCTTTATCCTGAGTTTTGTTCATGTTTCTGTTAGAATTATCTTTCATATTTCCTAAATCCATTAGGTTTACTTCGACTTCAATGGCATCTATCATCATATCATCTAATGTGGAATATCTTCATTCTCTCAATAATAAAGAAAAATCACTTTCGAAAGAATCAACATATCTTAGCTGAGCAGCTTTAGGTGGGGGTTTTACTTCATTAGGAATCACATTATATACTTTCATGAATTTAGCCAAAAACTCCTACATTGTTTCATTAGGTGATCTCTTCATGTTGTTATACTAGGTCAACAACTGAAGAGGGTTTTTCTTATCTCCCCATTTGGCAAGGAAGATTGTTTCAAAGGCCTCGAAATTTGTGATACTACCTGGTGCAACGGCTCTGAACCACTTCCTCACATCTCTTGCAAGGCTTTGTGTGAACAAACTCATTTTCACATCTAAAAAATCCACCTCTTCTAGGTCTATGAAGTCATTAAACCAATCTAGGTGTTTCTGGGATGATATGTTACCTTCAGCATCATATAACTTAATCCTTAGATTGTAGTCCTGAGGTAAGTCATGCAATTGAGAAGGCAGTATGAGAGGAGAAAATATGGCTTCCATAGTTGTTGTGAGGGGTTAGAGTGGCTGTCAGTTTCAGACAGGGGTCACTACAGGCCTAACAGACGTGGCTAGAATCAAATCTTGGAATTTTTTTTCGTCAAATATGGTCTCATCTATACAAGATTTGGATCTAGTTCTGAATAGGGATTGTTCAAATTTCAAGTCAAACTCAAGGTCTTCGATACTAGTCAATCCATCCTTGGGTAAAGAGAAATAACGGTCTAGATGCAACATAGGGATCACTAGCTTTTCTTTCCTTTTACGTACATGTTTTCCAGGACTAGACACGGGGATTGCAGGTTCGGGGTCTAGGTTTCTCCTGGTGTGGATTTTCTTAGGAGCTAAGATTTCTATCTTACATGGTGTAGTGAAACTAGTCTCTGAGTAATGGATTCTCCAGGGTAAAAATAATCTTAGCCAATAAGGTATTTGGTCCATTGTCACCCTTAGGGATCCAACTAAAGCTTGAAGTCATTTTCCCAGGGAAAATTTTTCAATTTCATCCCTGGAAACGGTGCCAGAATGCTATCACTTTGTAAATTTTGTCTGGCTAAATAGACAAACAATAGAGGTAACTGTTTCAACCAGCTTTATATCTTAAGCACTAGCCTTCTCAACTCAAAGAGGGCTCTCTCATGTCACTTGATGTTTCTTTGGAAAATGGTGGCTAGGTTTGGTATGTTTTTTGGGGGGGGTTTAATAAAGGTGCTGGCAAGGAAGGGGAGGAACACACAGGGCTATGGAGTCAAAATTCTGAAAGTGAATGAAGACAATTCATCTCCCAATAGAACTCTCTAGAGGATAAAGGCTAAACGAGGTGATGAATCTGATTTATTCTTAACTTTAAATAGAGTTTGGGAAGATAAAGAAAACAAATAACTGCATCAAAGCATTATCGAAATGAATTTTGAGTTAGTTAAGAAGACAATCACATAGTTTAAATTTCATAAGCCAAGAGCATCAAATGATGAATTTTGGGTCGTTAACTCTCCAATTTAAACAAAAGAAAATGAAAATGAAAGACAGGTCACAGGAAATGCATACGATGAAAGGAAACAAATCACATATCACCACCCTTTAGAATATTTTCATATAGACTTCAAAATCTTCTGCATTTATATTCAATTTAGATTCAGAAAAATTACAAAATGGAGTCCGATACAACCAAAAGGTGCTCTTGCACTTCTGCCAACTTTAATTCATTCAAGTATCCCAGTACTTATACAATTTGATCAAAAATAGTTGAAACTGAAATGTTTCAGCTTCCATAATAGTTTTGACTGACAGTTTCAGTATACGAAATGATTTACAATAATTAACAAAAAACGTTTCAAAATCATGAAAAATTTCTCTGACTTCCCGATTTCCTCCATGCCATCTATCTCTCTCTGGGCTTCTACTGAATCTGAAAAACTGGTGACACCTGGGGATCACTTGTTGGTTACAGTGAAGTTGCACTTTGTCTTACCCAACTGCATGATTTATTTCCATTGCAGATCAGAAGGGATTTCGCAATCCATCATCTCTTTAATCAAAATTTCCAAGTCAATTCATGTATCATAAGATATAGTGGGCATGTCGACCTTCACAGTTTTAAACTTATTCAAAATTTCAAAATCTATAGCCAAATACTCTACCAGACTTGGGCCTTTTAGACTTTCTTCCATATCTTCAAACTTAGAATGATCCATTCTGCATTGCATGAGGAGAGAATGGTAGTCTTATTGATTGTATAATGAACCTTTACCATCCCAAAATTATGGGAGGCCTTTGGTAAAAAATTGTTCAAAGGCATCTTTAAACTCCTATATGTTGTGCTCCACTTGCATTTGTTATGGACCGATCTGAGTAAGTTTTTCTTGGAGATGATCCTCCTAGATGAAATGATCAACACAGTCCTGTCCGTCATATGGATGGTTTGAATATCAGTAGTTGGTACAACATTTAGTAAGTCAATATCATTTTGAGCCCATTCTGAGGACCTTTTCGCTAACACTTCATTGACAACAGTGCACTTGCTCCGAGCTGTAGCAGCCACGCTATCTTTGTCATTTATAAAATTTAGATAAACTCTGAATTTAGCAACCTCTGTAGCAATAGCATACCATATTTCATGTTTGGATCCCTACAGTATCATTTTTCTCTTTAACCTGGTCTTTAGATTACTCACTCTCTCCTACAAATCTTGATTTTCTCTGTGGAGTTGAGTCATATTCTCCTCCTTCACTTTCATCTCTTTCTTTAGCTATTCCATGTTCTCTTTGAGACTCTTAATCTCACCTGTTTGTAAGCTTACCTGGGACATAGCTTGGACTAACCCCTCATTGCTTGATCCAACCTTTGTATTAGCAGGTATGATGACAACTATGTTTGATGTCCCTACCTGTGTTTGTGACCAATTCTCTTTCTCTTTTTCCAATTGCAACACTTTAGCCTTGTAATTGAGTGCCTCTTGTCTGAATGTTTCCTTCTCCTATTCTAAAGCAGTGAGTTCTACTTCCTGTGGATGATATGTAGGTGACATATTTAGCATTTTCTTTAGGCTTTGGATCATCTTATCCTTCTCATCCAAGGAAGTCTTCAATCCTTGTGGACCTTCATATTCCAACCTCTTGAACTGTGTCATCCAAGCTTTGCAAGATGCCTTTTCTTGTCTGAGTTGTCCATCTAGTTTGAGTGCGTGTGTTGTCAATCTTGCAACCTTCAGCCCTAAGCTTAGGTAATCATAATATAGCATATCTCTGACGTTCCTGTGGAATATTACTTTATCAGGGGCACCAATGTTTTCATAGTGCATTTTGATCTCAGAAACCTTATCATCATCGGCCACTGCAATGTTAAATGTCTTTTTCTCCACATCTTTGACTGAGAGCAAGTGAGACTTACACTGGGAATTCCTTTCTACTTCACATAAAATGTCTCTTATTTCACTGTTGGCCATACTCCCCTTCATAGCATACTGGTTCATTAAATATTCCTTGGACTAATAAACTGCCACAGGTGTCTGGCTAAATATGTGTTTCCTGCTACTAAAAACCTTTGTGTTGCTTTGATTTTGTGGTATGTTTCTTGTATCAGCTTCTTCATTCTTAGTTTCACCCTCCACCATCTCCATACATGTTTTCTCCTTGGGTCCTTCCTCTTCCAAGTCGTCTACTTGAGAGGATGATGTAATTTTCATTTTCTTGGGAATATCTTGCTGGCCACTGGCACCCAAGGCCTCTGAACTGCTCCTTTTATTGTAGACGCTCATTTTAGGAGCTTTGACAATCAACCTAGAGGAAGTTTTATGTGTTGGGCCCTGTTAAGAGGTCGATTCTGTTAGTTTTTCCTGATCATTATTTATAGTGACCTCCATATCCACACATGTTTCTAGATTAGCCAACTTATTGAATCCTTCAACATGCTTGTGTTCATAGGGGCCTTGCTTGATTTCCAATCTTCTCTTTAATATGATCTGGTGTGGGTGATATTTCCTTCCTTGCAACTGTGTGAACCCAAATTCACTGAGTTTGGATTGAATCTAAGGAAAACACGATTTGTTCTTCACCACGAAGGGACCTACTGTGAAAGGAAATTTCAGATTGGAAGTCTTGTGTGCTTTCAGAAAATGTTCAGTCTCTGAGATAAGTCTTTGTCTTATGAACTCCAAAGAAAAGATCCTGGGAGTTAGAAAAACTACTAAAAGATGACGTCCTTCTTGGTATCCATATACCCAAATCAATGTGGATTGTGTGAACAACATCCAATCCCCTAACATGCTCTCTGGATTTGGTTGTAATGAACTTTTCATTTCTTCCAGGACTCTTGGCAGATCTGAACCAAAAATGAGACTGTATACCCTAGACATAATCTTGTTAATGAATATAAGCATGGTGATCCTTTTACACTCGGTTGAAATAAAGGCAGTCTCAGGAAATTCAGTTCTGTTGGATTCTAGTAACATTCTCAACAAGTGTGTGTAGTATCTGAAGTGTCTTAATGAATTGAATTTAACCAGTTGTTGATGTATATTTTCAGCAATGAATTTGTCCAAACTGACATAGACTGACTGACCAGATAGAAAGAAAACCAATAGGAAACATAACATGACTTCTACCACAAAATTGTCATTGTCTAGCCCTAAAATTTGACTTAGCAGAGAACAAGCCCACTAGACTTCAATGATCATGACGCTTATAATGGCAAGTAAAAATAGTCTCTCCGCATGATGTTCAGGCTTGACAATGGTCTATAGAAACAGGGTTTTTACTTATGGTGGGCATTCTCTATAAATGGTGATCATTTTATGTTCTTCGAAGGGCTCTGGCACCATGGAAGAGGACTCTGGTATACTGAGGATGTGATGGAGTGATGGACTATCTATTTCGCATAGAACCTCTGACCCTAATTTGTCCAGAATGACTTTTTCTTCCTGAGAATATTGTTCTACACACCATCTTACAAATTCAGGGAATGGAAAAACTACTTCTACAATGTAAGGGGTGATGGAGGCTTGAGCTGCTTCAAGGAAAGGTATGCATCATCCAACATTGTCTAACAAATTTGATTTGGATACAGAAATGGGTGAGACTGTCATCTCCATGTCGAAAACATCAAAGTCTATGTCAATTAGGGCTTCCTCTCTAGAGGAAATATCTTGTTCATTCACGGATAAAACAATAGGATGGGAAGCCATGGAGAAGAATACCTTTCATGCGGTGAAAGAGACATGAATTTGATTAAGCTCTGAGCTTGAAATTCAAATGGAAGCTTTGCGCCAAATTTCTGAATTTTTGAAAGCTTTGACATATCATAAACTAATGTCGAGGGTTCTCCTTTTATAGGTTTCTATTGACATCGGGGGTTGGAAAAAACAGTTTTAGGTGGACCTCTTTTCTCCCTGATGTGCTTCTAAGGGTGCCACGTGTCCATGATTTAAACTGTGACAATTTTCCCTGGCCTACCATCTATCGGTTAATCTTCATGATACTCCAATCGTCGATATGAGTTACAACTATTGATCTAGATTGCTCCAAGATATACGGTTCACCTTTACCCAGAAACTTTTGACATCGGAGATCAGAGAAAGTGGTTTTATTCAGACTAATTTTTTCTCCGATGTACCTCTAGAGGTGCAACACGTCCACATATAAAACCATGATAGTTTTCCTTGGCCCACCCTCGACTGCTTAATCTTCATGCTATTTCAATTCCCGATATGCGCCTTACCCATTGATCCGGGTCACTTTCAAAATAGACGATCTGTCGAGTCTTACCCTACATGCCTCCGCTATATTTGTCCATACACCGCCAAATATAGCCTGGTCTTCTAAATTATTGTACCTCCTTAGCAACATAGTCTCTCACTAAAATTTTGAAGCTTGGATACCATATAAAAATTGTTATGGTGATAATAGAATCTAAGAGGGACTTTTTCTCTTTGTAAACAAAAGATGGTACTATTATTGTTGAGGGAATAAAGAGAAAGAGACATTTCATAAATTCGTGGCTTTGATGAATGTATATGAGACTATTATTTGTGCATTTGTCTTCTTCTTGAGTAACATATAATTTTGTTGTATGAACTATGTCTTCACTTTGTTTTATCTGTTCTTCCTCTCATATGTTTGCTTATGAGTATATAAATAATGCTATGAATGCATTGTACAACTAATTATCTATGTATATGTAGAATTGTTGTTATCACTTGTCGTTAGCACACATGAACTATTTCTGGTTTGATGATTTTATCTTTCACTACACTCATTCTTTTAGTTTTTCTCCCAGAATAGATTAGAATTAGTTAAATTGTATTAATTTTCTTTTAGTTAGATTATTCTTAGGATTAATTAGAAATATTTGGGGGATAGTCCATTGTCTTATCCCCTTTTCTTCTTTCAATTCTAGGTGGCAATGAGGCCTACATACTCATCGGAAACGCTACACCAAATGAGAGTAGGTCTAATTGGGACCTACCATCAGGTGTTCTCCCTTACCTTCTTGACAGACCATTTGGACCCATCAACAGAAATTGTGCTAGAACGAGGGCCAGATGACGGGTTTAGCCTATGGAAATTTTCACATTAAAATAGTTTTAATTTGCTAATGGCTTCATCCCATATCCCTTTATGGAGATGTTTTTCTAGTACTATACCTCCCAAACCTCCTAGAAATATTTTACATTTCTTGTCACAACTTAAATTTGATGGTGAGGGTGAAACCTTTGCATCTAGACATGCTTTACAATTATGTAATTTTTTTAGTTCTCACCATATTACTAATGGTAGTACCATTTGTAGGTTGTTCACTCTCACTTTTGCAGTCTGGGTCAAGGTATGGTGAGATACTTTGTCGGTCACCTCTATTCATAGATGGGAACAATTTATGCGTGAATTTTTTCATACTTTTGAGAATTATGATTATGATAAATTGTGTGAGAAATTCTAGAGATTAGTAAGAATGAAGATGAATCTATTTAAGATTTTTTAATCATATTTACTCATCTTACTATAGGTTTCCTTTGGATGATAGGCCTTCTTACAATGATTTGATTTCTTTTTTAGTTTTTCTTACTAATGAAACATATGAGCCAGTTGATGAAGAATCTAAATCATGTTTAATGTTCATTTGCATGATTATTTGGATTTAAATGAAAATATTGAAAATACTAATGGCTTAGTTGGACTCCATATGTCTGAATCTTTCTTTACTATCCGGAATATATATCAAAGAGATAAAAAAAAAATTGGAAGATGCATATGTATCCTCTCACCACTCCATCCCCCTTTATTTCCTTGTGACGAAAAAGAGACCTCTTGTGTTGTAAATTCAAGTTCATATTTTTTTGTAGTTGACCAAGAGGAGGGTTTTCATGCTGAAAATGGAACACTTCAGGTCACACTGATGGTTATGTCAGGATATCATTATCCTCTCTCTTCTTTTCCATCACAATAAATACAAGAGGAAGCTATGGGGAAAGACTTGGATGTTGATCACTTTGTTAATGAAGAAAATATGGACACTCATGAGATGAATCCTTCCTCTGTCATGAATAATTTGGAATTAGCTCCTGTTAATTTGGACAATTATACTGTTATAAATTCTCCTAGCCTAAACAAAATGGATCAAGAATGTTTTTTTACAACTGATGGATTATTTAGTGAAACTTATTATTCTAATAATTCTTGTGATTTGATCCTCTCTTTTAACCATGACTGTGTGTTGAAAGATATTTTTGATTCTCATATTGTGTAGGAGAAAAAAAACCACATTGATCATTTCACTCAAGGAGAAGAAATAAACATACATGACATACCTATTGCAACACAACCACCCACTTTTTGTTTGCAAGAGGAAAACCATCTTGAGGAAGAACATGTTGATTGTGAAACCATGCCTAGTATGATGCATACCGATCCACAATGAATCATGTATTTTCTTAAGGAAGAGGAAATACCATTTAGGGAGTC
>ML830436.1:60011-87673 GCA_009831015.1 Picea engelmannii | reverse complement strand
TTGTATATACTCTTGTTTTAAGTTCTAAATCATAGAGTTAACATATTACTTATTTCATCATGTTATCTAGATTTATCATTGAGAAAATGAAGAAGAATTGTGTAAATAAAATTCAATGAAATTATGATAAATTAAAGTTGTTATTGTGTATGTATTTAATGAAATGATTAATTTCTTAGAATCCTATAGATGGTGGGTGCTACAATTCTCAACCAAAGCTTTCAATTTCTTAAAAGTGTCAAAAACACCAGATTTTTGTCAAATTAAATAAAGCCAAGTTTTCCCAATTGCATCATCAATAAAAGTAACATAATAATGAGAGCCACCAAGAGATGATACATGAGATAATCCCCATACATATATATATTCACAAGCTCTAAATTTTCACTCTTCTTTTCCTTCCCAACTCTGAGAAATCTGACTCTCTCTTTTTTCCATAAACACAATGCTCACAGAGATCCAAATCAACTTGTTTAAGATCTAGCAACAAATTCCTTTTGTGAAGTATCTACATCCCCTTCTCACTCATGTGTCCAAGCCTATGATGACATATTGTTTTATCCACTCTTGTAGAATCTAAAGAGATATAAGAGTCAGCATTACCAGTACATAAATATAATGCACCTACCTTCTCTCCTTTTGCTATTACCAGTGATCCTTTAGTGACCTTCCACGCCTTTTTTGTAAATTTGGATATATAACCTTCACTGCCTAACTACCCTATTGAAATTAGATTTCTTCTCAAATCTAGAACATGTCTCACCTCTTTCAGTAACCATTGTGTCTTACCCATTCCAACAATTTTACATGGTTCATCATCACCCAAATAAACATGTCCAAAATCACCTTGAACATAATCTTAAAAATATTTTCTATGGGATTTGGCATGAAATGAAGCCCCTGAATCTAATACCCAAGCATTAGTAATATTATCTAAAGAAATAACCAAGGCATATTGTAACACACCACTTGCTACATTTTCTTCTCGATGCTTCTTCTGTTATCCATCTCCTTGTTTCTTTGGAGATCTGCAGTGTTTCTTCAGATGTCCTTTCTTCCCACAATTCCAGCACTCAATATTTTTTAGTTTGGATTTGGATCTACCCTTCCTAGACTTCCCATGGTTCCCTGGGCTCTTTCCTCTTTCTCTTTGTCTTCCTCTATTCTCCACGGTCAACTCATTACCTGATGTCTCACCCTTTCTTTTTCGTTGCATTTCCTCACTAAGGATAACAATAATAACATCATGAAATTTCAGAGTGTTTGAACCAGAGACAGAGTTACTTACAGCCACGACCAAGCCATTCCAACTTTCTGGAAATGATTACAAGATTAGAAGATCCTTAACCTCATCATCAAATTTGACTCCTACTGAAATTAGATGATTAGTAACCGTATTAAATTCATTTAAATGATCAGAAACATACCCACCTTATGACATCTTCATATTAAATAATTGCTTGATTAGAAATATCTTGTTGAAGGTCAAGGGTTTTTCATATAGTTTAGGAAATGCCTTCATTGAATCCTCCATTTTATTTTCTTTCGAAATGTTGAAGGCCATCAACGTTTCCAGGCACAGTTGTATCATTCCTAGTGCCTTTCTGTGAAGAACCTCCCATTCCTCATAATTCATACTCACCAAATTATTTGCTTTTCTGTCCAATGGTAGGAAAAGATCTTTTTGATATAGATAGTCTTATATTTGCATATTCCATAACAAGTAGTTTTGGTTGTTAAATTTCTTGACCCTAAAATTTCCATCTTCCACCATTGCTCCCACTCGAACCAAGGACCCTCTTTTACTGTAAGTTACCTTTCACATTGATATCAATTGTTAGAAAATAGGATTGCAAAGAAATAAATAAAAACAGATACAAAAATAAAATATATAAGTTACATGATACAATAGAGACATAGATATACGTGGCTCACCCAATGTGGATTATGTCCACCAAAGAAATTTCTAGTCCTTCCATTATTATTATTCGGAAAATCAAGGGATACAACCTACAACATACCCGTTGTAAATTCCTTTTCTTTTCTCACAGTCTCCTCTACCAAAATACAATATTCAGTCACATGCATAGCCTTAATACAATTACCTCATACATAAAAGGAGGGTTTCCCTCTAGGGGAAAAAACCCTAACATAACTTCTACCGTCGGATCTGCAACCTAAATGATGAGCGGTTCTAATTGAATATGAAATTACAATACCTTACAAGGTAATTTATCCAGTCCTATAGAATCTAAAGAGATAGAAGAGTTAGCATTACCAGTACATAAATAAAATTTATCCAGTCCTTTAGTGACCTTCCACGCCTTTTTTGTAAATGTAGATATATAACCTTCACTGCCTAACTACCCTGTTGAAATTAGATTTCTTCTAAAATCTAGAACATGTCTCACCTTTTTCAGTAACCATTGGTTTTTATTCTTTAACTTTATTTGTGCCTTACCCATTCCAACAATTTTACATGGTTCATCATCACCCAAATAAACCTGTCCAAAATCACCTTGAACATAATCTTGAAAATATTTCCTATGGGATTTGGCATGAAATGAAGACCCTGAATCTAATACCCAAGCATTAGTAATATTATCTAAAGAAATAATCAAGGCATCTTGTAACACACCACTTGCTACATTTTCTTCTTGATGCTTCTCCTACTATCCATCTCCTTGTTTCCCTGGAGCTCTACAGTCTTTCTTCAGATGTCCTTTTTTCCCACAATTCCAACACTCAATATTTGTTAGTCTGGATTTGGATCTACCCTTCCTAGACTTCCCACGGTTCCCTGGGCTCATTCCTCTTTCCCTTTGTCTTCCTCTATTCTCCATGGTCAACGCATTACCTGATGTCTCACCTTTGATTTTTCGTCACATTTCCTCACTAAGATAACACCAATAACATCATGAAATTTCAGAGTGTTTGAACTGGAGACAGAGTTACTTATAGCCATGACCAATCCATTCCAACTTTTTGGAAATGATCACAAGATTAGAAGATCCTTAACCTCATCATCAAATTTAACTCCTACAAAACTTAGATGATTAGTAATTGTATTAAATTCATTTAAATGATCAGAAACATACCCACCTTCTGACATCTTCATATTAAATAATTTCTTGATTAGAAATATCTTGTTGAAGGTCAAGGGTTTTTCATATAGTTTAGGAAATGCCTTCATCAGATCCTCCATTGTCTTTTATTTTGAAATGTTGAAATCCATCGACGCTGTCAGGCACAGTTGTATCATTCCTAGTGCCTTTCTATGAAGAACCTCCCATTCTTCATCCTTTGTACTCACCAACTTATTTTCTTTTGTCCCCAATGGTAGGAAAAGATCCTTTTGATATAGATAGTATTCAATTTGCATCTTCCATAACTGGTAGTTTGGGTTGTTAAATTTCTTGACCCTAAAATTTCCATCTTCCACCATTGCTCCCACTTGAACCAACGACCCTCTTTTACTTAAGTTACCTCTCACATTGATATCAATTGTTTGAAAAGAGGATTGCAAAGAAATAAATAAAAAAAGATACAAAAATAAAATATAGAAGTTACATGATACAATAGAGACATAGATATACGTGGCTCACCCAATGTGGACTACGTCCACTAGAGAAATTGCTAGTCCTTCCATTATTATTATTCGGCAAATCAAGGGATACAACCTACAACATACTAGTTGTACATTCCTCTTCTTTTCTCACAGTCTCCTCTATCAAAATACAATATTCACTCGCATACATAGCCATAATACAATTCCATCATACATAAAAAGAGGGTTTCCCTCTAGGGAAAAAAACCCTAACATAACTTCTACTGTCAAATCTACAACCTAATGATGAACGGTTCAGATTGAATATGAAATTGCAATATCTTACAAGGTAATTTTCCAAAAAAAAATTGGCAACAAATGTGGGGGGTTATCCCCCCCACACCCATGTTAGGAAATGAGATTCAAACACGACTGAAACAATAACTCTGAATTGGGAAGATGATCATGCTCCACAACCAACACTTTTGTGGGTCATCCTAGTTATCAAAAGATGATAATAGCAGTGAGACAGTTGTATTGATGGCCAAGAATGAAGCAAGACATTGTTGAGCATATTGCAAAGTGCCTAGAGTGTCAATGGGTCAAAGTTGAACAAAAGCACCATGCAGGACTATTGAAACCATTTCAAATCATAGAATCGAAGTGGGAGACAATCTCCACGGATTTCATCACTAGTTTTCCAAAGACAGTTAAGAAACATGATGCAATCACTGTAGTGGTGAATAAGTTGAGTAAGGCAGTTCACTTCGTTCCAATAAAATCTGCTCTTAAAGATATAGATTTTTCTAACGTTTTTATGAAATATATTTTCAAGTTGCATTGTATACCCAAGACTATTATCTCAAATAGGGATGCAAAATTCACCTCGAATTTATGGAAAGTTTTGTTTGTGGGCCTAGGAATGCAACTAGCATTTAGCACGGCCTACCATCCTCAAATAGATGGTCAGACTAAGAGGGTAAACAGAGTGTTGGAAGACATGTTAAGGATGCATGCCATGCATCAACCCAAATAGTGGGAGGAATATCTACCCCTAGTATATTATTCCTGCAATAATGGTTATCAAGAATCATTGAAGACGAGCCCCTTTGAGGCTCTGTATGGCAGAGAATGTAGATTTCCAATTACTTGGGACAGTCCATTACATAGGATCAGACTTGGACCAGATTTGCTAAGGGTAATGGAGTAGGAAGTGATCAGAATAAGGAGGAATTTAAAAGCATCCAAGGATAGACAAAAATGATATGCAGATAACAAGAGAACCCATGATAAAAACACCAAACAGTTGATTGAAAAGGAAGCCTTGTAGTATTGACCATGATACCATGAGTGGGACTGGTGAGGTGGAACTGGGAATTTTTAATGATGAAATTAGGAAGCTCACCTAGCAATATTTCCTGGACCTTCATGACTTCAATGCATAAAGTTTCCCAACATACCTTGTTTATATTGAACGTAAGGAACTCGTTGATGGTGTTTAGATAGGGTAGTTGAGAAGTTATAATTTCCATCTAAATTTGTACTTGGAAGAGTGAAGGGTTGACTGGAGCATCAGCCAAAAGTACACAAGGATTTTCCCCTTCAATTCAGGAGCCTAACACTAGGAGCTTACTTATGACAGAATTCATTAGGGATCGGGAGGAGAAAGGAGAAAGTTCCAATGGAGGAGAAGGAATAATAAGAAATATGGTGGAATAGAAGGAAGCACACATAGGCATTGAGACTGGAAACGTGCAGATACATAATTCACCTACTCATAGGAATAGAGAAAACACATAGAGAGATGAGTTGCAGACTCACAAACATATGGTAATGTGTGTGAGAAAACATATCTCATGCATACATCTCTGAGAAGAAGAGAGAAAATGGGAAGTTTGCCTCATGAAAATAGGAAGATTTCCCGAGAATTGAATGATCACCCTGGAACATAGGAAACCCATATCCAAACTGGAGCAATAGAGGACCTCAACTTTGTACTTGCTGGAAAGAAACTGACATTGGTAAGGGGGGGGTGTCGAGGGACTGTATAGAAAATAAGGGGTTCCCTTGTGCAGAGGAAATCCATATGGGATGGTTCCTGATAAACTCATGGAGGTCCTGAGCTCAGTGGGAAGAGGGAAACTTATGTTGTTTCCAATGGAGTGAAAGAGAATAACCTTCCTGATCCATTCTTTGACCTGGAAGTCAAATGAGAGAGTCCCCTGGTGGTATCATGACCTGGCACGGGGGTGGCATGTTGTATAAAGGAAAGTGTAGAATAGCCTACAATTGGATGGAAAGGCATTTCCCCTCGGTCAGTTGGTTGGTTGGAAATATTATTGAACATATAAGTGATATTACCTTAAATGTTTCATGCATGTTTATTAATGGTCGTAAATTATATTATGTTCATGTTAATGATTTGGGTGTAATGAATGAATGTTAAATTGTGAGTTAAATGGAGTAATATAACCTCCATTAATTGTTAAATGAAGTAGTTATGATGATGGTGTGAGGAAGGCTGGTACGGGCCAGTAACCCTATGTAATTCCTTTCCCTTTTGAAATGGAAGGCTTGTAGGATATAAAACCTTCATTAAGGCGTTTGGGTAGAGTGTTTCTTTCTTTCTATGGAATGGTTTAAGAGCATGAAGGAGTTAAGTTATACCCTTGCAAAAATGGTGTTTGGAAAGATCATAGAATTGTTAAGTCCTTAAATAACCCTTAACCCTCTTGAAATCCTTCTCTAAACCTAGATGAATGACAACCATTGATTTGGCAAGAAGAGGTAGATCCTGACTGTTCATCAGAGATCTAGACCTTGGGATAATTCTATCAGAAGTTGAATCCTTTGGGAAAAACCAAAATGTGAGGTCATAGCGGACTCCTGATGAGATATTTCTCGGAGGATGTGAGTTGTTGATCTGTCGGAGGATGGGCCAATGAGATCTAGTTCATAGATTCCCTAAGCGCTAAGCCTACAAGTCTATTTGGAGAATGGAGTTCGGGAAATTTTGGAAAGAGGTGCAGAAGGATTTTTCGATGAGGAAATGTCTCAGGTTGAGAGTCGAGAGCAACCAGAGTCATAGATCTATCGATGTTGAAGTTGATGGAGTATGAGTCATTAAATCAGGAATGATCCATCCTGAATAAGGAATCTTATTGAGACAGTGTGTCATTTAAATACGAGTAGTTGTGAGATCCAAGTGATCCCTGACTATTGGATGTGAGGGTCCTAGGATCTTCAAAGAATTTTTCATCGGGAAGAACCATTGAGGAAGTCTTGTGATCATGGAGAGTTGATGCTTTCTGATGGTGGATGTCTGAGAAGTTGGAGACTGTTGATATGAGGGTAAGGTAACCTGATACAATCACAGTTGTGGATTTTCTTGTGGACCCCATCGGTCAAAGTGTTAACTAGAGAATGAGTGAGGCATTAGTCATCGCATAGCTTGGAGTGTCAAGCATATCAAAACCATTGATTTCCTAGACTGAAGATCATTGGATCTATCGAGGGTAGAGTTGTTAGGAGGATCGATCTGGAACAAAAGGTGGTTTGTATAACCTTTTTTCCCAATGGGAAAGAAACCTGACTCAAAGTTGATCATCGATATGGTAGGGCGGTGATCCGAAAAGATATTTTAAACGACAATGGTTGAGTTATTATGCATGTGTTAATTAACCATTTAGGAAGATGAATGAAAGAGGAAGAATTATAGAAGAAACATAGTAGCCATATAAACATGTACAGATCTGAAATAAAGCATGAGGATCAGCAAACCATAAACACCAATGTGATAACGGTGTTCGGTAATCTCGCCTACATCTTCAGGCCTTTGTCTCAGTGAGTGAGGCTTTCTTATTTCCATTTAAATATTTAAAAATACATCACAGTAGTGCCAAAATGTTACAAAATTGATCTGGTCTTGTTCTACCAGATCTCTATAACCCAAAAAAAGAAAGGGCACTGAAATCGGATGACCGAAGCTCCTAGAAATGGCCCGCAAAGGTGCTCTCCTCAATAGCTTCCTTGCATAAAAATGGCTTTGTCTTGGAAAATATTCAGCATAAACCTGCTCTGACTCTCTTCCATGGCTTCAAGAACCCCTAGTTTATATAGATATAATGTTGGTAACCATCTCCCAACTTCCCCCCAAGATCTGGCCTCAACAAGGGCCCAATATCTCCCAATATTAGCCAAAATCCTTCAATTCTACTGAATAAATCAATAAAAAAATAATAATACAAAGTATGAAAACCCATTTTTGCACATAAATTGTTCAAATCCCACTTTTCTTTGGCTCCTAGTCATATTAGCGTGCCCCATGTGGTCGAGCGCTAGTAGTTAGGCATTATCCCCCTCCTGGATTCTTGGCTCCTAGTCTCGTGTAAGGCCCATGTGGCCACACCTACGTGTTATCTTGTTGGGCCCTCAATCTAAACCCCTGGTCACGCGCACTTGTTCGATGGGCTATCTCGACTGATCGGGAACCGACCATTAACAACTTCACGCTATACGACAAGACTTCAAGTCATATGGTGAGGTCATGTGATCAGGGCTTTGCTCTATCCATTATGTGTGTGAAACAACAACAAAGGTCGAGTCCTATGGAGTTACACCGAAACTGGGGGCCGGATCCACAACCATCCACACAAATCCAGAATAGGAGAGTGGTTATATGAGTGTAGTCATATGGTACCACGCTGAGGGTAGGGGCCTAGCCCCATCCCTAACCTTTGCCATCAACACATACCAACAAAATTAAATACTAAGTTTGAACTTAGATGTTAAGAACTACAGTGAGGGTGGGATGGCTAGCCCAACCCTGCTAATATGTTTCCTGGTGGGAGGTTGCGCGATCGAACCTCATGGAGTACAAAAAAAAAATCAACCAACGAACCAATAGATGGGTGCCATGTGGCAGCTTATGTCTAGGCCACGTGGCACCTCACCATTCGTCGAAACCTATGCCCTGTGTCAAACATTGAATGGTCCACATATTTGTTGAGTGTCTTCCACCGTACCTGCCACATGTCATATGACCTTGCCACCATGCCTGCCACATGTCGTACGGACCTACCACGTCATTAGTATGGATGTGCCACATGTCACCCTTGCAATGGTGACATGTGTCACTCCATGATTGGTCCACGTATAAATTCCACGTTAGCAACCTTTGTCCACGTCAGTGCCAACTATACCCTACCACGTCAGATGTACGACATGTATAGTCAGTTTCCACGTGGCACTGCACGAACTATACGGATTATACAGTCAACATTTTTTTGCTTATTTGGCCAAATGAATAGATCACGATATCTGGAGCATACAACGTCTGTTTGAGCCCGTTCAAGTTGTGTTGGGTTCGTATCGACGAGGCCTACACACACATCCATTTTGAATCCATTCTAATAACTTTTATTTTTAGGCCTTTCTAAGCCCCATCAAGATCCTGGATCACACCTCCCCACTAAAGACCTTTTGGTCCCCAAAAGGTTACTGACCAGTCATCAAGCTCGGGATAGGCCACTCAGCTTGTTCTCTATCTTTGAACTCCGTCCAGTGCACATGTCTTATCAATATCAATTGTAACATAATCATGATAACTGACAGCATATTGTTAGCCATTTGTACCCTATCACATCTTACTGAAGCCACTATAACCCATGTAGACAACATTACTAATGATAGCATCAAAAATATGACTGCAAATGAGCTAATATGTTTGTAATATTTGCATGATATTAGCTTATCTTGAAGCAAAGTGTGATTGATTTTCCATTCTACAGTCATCTCTTATTCTTGCTTAAGATCGATTACTTGATTTGAAACAATTATAGGTGTGTTGCTTGCATGAGCCGCCTTTCTTAATTGTTCCATAGTTTGAAGAGTTTGATTTTCCTTTACATGATGAGCATGAACCACATATTCTTGACCTTCTTTGGTTAAATGATATTGATTCTTTTCCCTGTAGAATATTTCTTTATGATCATACAAGTATGGACTGCCTAAGACCATTCCACATTCACTTAGTGGCACCACATCACATGTTACCTCGTCTACAAACTTAGATGAAATTGAAAATTTTAATGTGCACTGCTTTGCTATGTGCAATTGATGATTGTTGCTTATCCATTTAAGTGTGTATGGCTTATGATTTGTATGTGTGTTTAATCCCAACTGTTTAACCAATTCCTCTGAAATTAAGTTAGATTGAGATCCACTATCTATCAATGTGTCAACCTTAGTGTGTTGCATGATGACCCTTATGTGAAACAATTTACTTCTAGCATCAAATATATCACCATTTTTACCTATCAAACCAAACAATGAAACTTTAGATTCATCACCTGAATCTGATCCCAAGTTTATGGGGTTCGTGTTGCTACTGCAACTGTTTGCCTCCCTTTCTTTTCTTTGAACCACTTTGGCCTCTTCTTGGGATGCAATTTCCAACAACGGTCCTCATCATGCCCTTCTTTCTTGAAATGATTGCAAGAGGGATTCTCTTCCTTTCTTTCCACTGAATTTGCCTTTTTGTCATTCCACTTCCTTTTGTCCTCTTTCCCTGAAGACGATTCCCCCTGATACACCAACACTTGTTTTCCCTGCTTCAATGTATATCGCTTGGACAGAAACCTCATCAATATTAGTAGGTCCAAACATGAATACAGTATTTCAAATATGTACAGGTAAACCTCCTATATACTTCATAAGAGTTTCTTGGGTATGTAAAGGAATATCTAACATCAATGCCATTTTACGAAATCCATATGTGTATTCTTGCATTGTTTGTCCTTTTCTTAGTTTAAGAGCTTGTCATTCAATTAACACTTTCTCTTTATAACCCAAAGGATATAATTGCTTTCTAAGTGTAGAAATAAAACTTTACCATGATGGAAATACATTACCCACTTGTTGTGTGCCATTTTGCAACTTGCTTTGCCACCAGATGAGTTTTGTGCCTACAAGTCTAAGCGAAGCCAACTTGATCTGAGTTGTCTCATCGTTGATTTGTTGCACACTGCAATAAACCTCCATATGTCTGACCCAATTGTCAAGTTTATTTGCATTAACTTCACCATCATACATGGGTAATTCAAATTTAACATCAAGTTTTAGTAAAGGCATTTCATTCTTATGTTTATGGACATGTTTCTTTGCAGTGGATTTAGAAATTGAACTTGAAGAAGGAGGTGAAGATGGAGGTGAAGGAGGAATTTGAGGAGGATCCTCTCCTTCTTCACTTTTTCCCTTTGAAGATTCACCAAGAACTGGTCTCTTTCATTCCAAGTAATCCTCATACAAAACCTTCATCATCTCCAACATGGCGAAGAAAGTTTTTTGAAACTCTTTCTCATCCTGAGAAAGTCCCTCTTCTGATGCCATCTTCTCGCTTTGAGAAGTTCCCTTTATCAATCCAATCAATGGATTCTCTTCAAAAATCTCACCTTCACCACGATGTATATTTTCCCTGGTTAACATGCAAAACTCCAATCTAAATGTCAACTAGCTCTAATACCACTTGATCCAAAAAGATCTTTTAAACAACAATGGTTGAGTTATTATCCATGTGTTAACTAACCATTTAGGAAGCTAAATGTAAGAGGAATAATTATAGAAGAAACATAGAAGCCATATAAACATGTACAGATATGAAATAAAGCATGAGGATCATCAAACCATAAACACCGATGTGATAACGGAGTTCGGCAATCTCACCTACGTCTCTGGGCCTTTGTCTCAGTGGGTGAGGCTTTCTTATTTTTGTTCAAAGATTTAAAATTAAATAACAGTAGTGCAAAAAGGTTACAAAACTAATCTGGTCTTGTTCTACCATATCTCTAGAACCCAACAAAAGAAACGGCACTGAAATCTCATGACCGGAGCTCCCAGAAATGGCCCGCAAAGGTGCTCTCCTCAATAGCTTCCCTGCATAAAAATGGCTTTGGCTTGGAAAATATTCAGCATAAACCTGCTCTGAATCTCTTCCATAGCTTCAAGAACCCCTAGTTTATATATATCTGAAGTTGGTAACCATATCCCAACTTCCCCCAAAGATCTAGCCTCAAAAAGGGCCCAATATCTCCCAATATTAGCCAAAATCCCTCAATTATGCTGAATAAATCAATAAAAAATCATAATACAAAGTATGAAAACCCATTTTTGCACATGAATTGGGCACTTCCCCCTTTTCCATGGCTCTTGGTCGTATTAGCGCACCCCATGTGGTCGAGCGCTAGTAGTTAGGCGCTAGCCCCCTCCTGGATTCTTGGCTCCTAGTCTCGTGTAAGGCCCATGTGGCCACACCTACGCGCTATCTTGTTGGGCCCTCATTCTAAACCCATGTTTGTGCACCCTTGGTCATTGGGCTAGCTCGACCGACTGAGCATCGACCCTTAAAAACTATGTGCTATACGATGAGACCCCGGGTCATATAGTGAGGTCATGTGATCAGGGCTATGCTATATCCATTCCGCGCATGAAACAACAACAAAGGTCAGGTCTTATGGAGTCACACCAAAACCAGGGGTTGGATCCACAACCATCTGCGCCAATCCAAAATAGGAGAGTGGTTATATGAGTGTATTCATATGGTACCGCGTCAGTGGTTGGGGCCTAGCCCCAGCCCTAACCTCTGCCATCAACACATACCAACAAACTTAAATACTAAGTTTGAACTTAGAGGTTAAGAACTACTGTGAGGGCAGGTTGGCTAGCCCGTCCCTACCAAGACGTTGCCCGGTGGGAGTTCGCGTGATCGAAACTCATGGAGTCCAAAAACTTTTGCAACCAATGAACCAATAGATGGGTGTCACATGGCAGCCCATGTCTGGGCCACGTGGTACCTCACCATTCGTCGAAACCTATGCCACATGTAAAACATTGAATGGTCCACCTGTCTACCGAGTTTCTTCCACTATACCTGCCACATGTCGTACAACCCTTCCATGTGTCGTACGACCCTGCCGCATCATTAGTATGGATGTGCCATGTGTCACCCTTGCAGTGGTGACACATGTCACTCCCTGATTGGTCCATGTATAACTGCCACATCAGCAACCTCTATCCATGTCAGCGCCAATTTTACCCTACCACATCAGATGTATGGTCGTATGGCCTGTACAGCCAGCTACCACGTGGCACTGTACAGACTGTACAGTTAGCATTTTTTTGCATGTTTGGCCAAATGAACAAATAATGATATCTGGAGCATACGATGTTTTTTTGATCTCGTTCAAGTTTCATTAGGTTCATATCAACAAGGTCTACACAAGCATCTGTTTTGAATCCATTCTGAGAACTTTGATTTTTAGGCCTTTTTTAGCCCCATCAAGCTCCTAGATCCAATTTTGGATCAGGCGGGATGAGGCACAACCATTCGATAGAGTAAATTTATCCTTGGTTTGTATTGCATCATTTCTCCAAGGAATTATTCAGAGAGAAAGGGTGACAAATATGTGGATTTTTCATAGCCACAAGTTGTGTAGAAGAAGAAGAAGAATTCCCTGTGTGTGCCACAAGGGACAAAGGTCGAAAAAGGTTGTAAAATACGAGATCTGAAGCTTGGTGAAAGTGTAAAATTTTACATTCCACTAGACTAAGAGGTTTTATGGGGTCAGGTGTGTTATAGAGTGGTATTGGAGTAGAGTTCAAACTCTAGGATTGAATGGGTCACCAAGGCCATATGAATGTTTAAGAAAAAATATATATATGATAGGAGTATATGCTATCTTTTGAATGATTTAACTATGTTGACAATGGTTTTGGGAAGGACTAATAAAGAGTAATGGAGTCTTGGATCGGGATTGTCAAAGCAAACTGATGTTTGATAAGGCCGAGAATTGTATGCCAATAATTTTTCATATAATGGTTAATAGTATTTCACTGTTTAAGCACATTGGACGTATTGAAAAGGAAACAAAAGTGAATGGTTAAGCATAGTATGGAGGACACCTCACACTTTAAAGATGAAGAATATGATGTTCGGAGGGCTAGAGAAACCCCTCAAAATTCGGTAGCCATAGTAAGAAGTATTAAGGAGACAATGAAAGGCTCATGAGAGCTCAGGCCAAGCAGGAAAAGTTGAATGTAGTGTTACTGTAGAGTATGTCCAAGATTCAGAAGCAATTGCAGCAGGGTCCAGCTATTAGTAATGTAGGGCTAAATCATTCAAAGAAAATGAATATCACTTCATATATCCAGAAGCATGGACCAACTCACAGAAATGTGGGGAGTTCTTCCAAGAAGAGGCATCGACATGCTAAGAGAAGTAGAGCTAGTGGAGATACTTCCATAGAGTCATCTAGTGGGAAGATCACTGCAGAAGAACTATCCATATGTGAAAATTGTTCAATTTTTCCTAAGAAGAGGAAAAATAGACACTCCCAGAGTTCTCTAATGGAAGAGTTCAAGAAGGCTAAGCCACCTATCTTTGATGGAGAAATCAAGAAATGAGAAGAAGTTGAGGCTTGTCTTTTGGGCCTAAGAAAGTATTTTCAAGTACACAACTACTCAGAAAATAACAAGGAAAAGATATCCATTTTCAGTATAAATGGAGGAGCTTATGGTGTGAGGACCTCAAGGAATTTAAGGGATTGAAAGAAATAAAGTTTACCTTGAAGCAGTTTGAGAAATACTTCAGGAAGGCATCTCTATCATAAATGTACTATGATGGCAAGATTAAAGAGTTCCATGAACATAAGTTGGGGAAACTTACCATGGATTCTTATGCCAAGAGGTTCTTAGAGTTGTTGAGGTATGTTCCTTACCTAAAGCATGTTCATTAGGAAGTCTAAGTGTTGTTATGACCAGTCTAAGCATACGCAGGAGCCTCTTATGGATTGGAAGAGAAGGGATAAAATTGGATTTCAAAGGAAGGGAATTAAACCATCCCCATATAAGAATCTAAAGAAAGGAGCTCAGTTAAGTCATCTGAGTAGAAGTATGCACTAGTATAACTTTTCATCTAAAAGTGGAAATAGACCAGCAAAGCAAGGAAGTGAGAGAGTAGAGAAACAAAAGAAAGGACCTCTATAGTTTTGGGTTTGTGGAGAGGCACATTTGTCGATAGATTTCCCTCATAGAGAGCATGATAGAAAAATATTTTACCATATTTATGAGTCTACTACAGTCAATGACGTGGCTAGGATTGTTCCAAGGATATATTCAGATCTTGAGAATTGACAAGAAAACCACTAATATTTTTTGGTGGAGTTGGAAGGTATAATTTCCAAGCAACTCATTTCTATTTTGATTGACCCTAGTTCTAACCTTAGCTATGTTTCACCTCAAGTTGTTGAAGTGTGTTCCTTACAAAGAAATAAGCATGCAAACTCATGGTTGGTTTAGTTAGCCATAGGAACCAAGAAGGATAACATAAGTAATATAAGCATGTCCATTGGAAATGAGTGGACTACGCAATCAAGTAGCCTTGAACATCCTACCTTTAGGATCATACTATGTGTTGATAGGCATGGACTGGTTGGTCATCCATAATGCAATATTGAATTGATATAAAAAGACCTTAGAATGTGAAGATGAAGAAAGAAACATAAGGGTGTTGCAAGGCATCCAAAATCCAACATCAGTTAGGAAGATATTAGCACTGCAGCTCAAGAAGTTTAGTATAAAAGGGTGTCCCTTATATGCAATAAAGTGCTCAATGCAGCAGAGAATAAGGAGTTGAATATTGAGGACCACCCATTGTTGTGGGAATTTAAAGATGTATTCCCTGAGGAGGTATTTGGACCTTTTCTTAAGCAATATCTTAATTTCTCAATAGATCTTGTACCTATAGAAGTATCAACATTGAAAGTACCCTATAGAATGGGTACGTCGGAGCCGGTAGAGTTAAAAGTGAAATTAAAGGAGATGGTGGATAAAGGATATATCAATTCGAGTGTATCCCCATGGGGAGCACCCACGATGTTTTTGAAGAAAAAGGATGGTACATTTTGATTGTGCATCAACTACTGACAGTCTAAAGAGATGACCATCAAGAAAAAATATCCATTGCTCGGGATTGATGATATTTTTATCATCTAAGAGGAGTTACAGTCTTCTCTAAAATTGACTTGCAATCTGGATATCAACAAGTTATGATTAAGGATGAGGATATCCACAAGAGAACTTTTAGAACGAGATATAGACACTATGAGTTCATGGTGGTGCCATTTGGGCTTACCAATGCACCAGCCACCTTCGTATGTTTGATGAATAGTGTTCTCAACAAATATTTGAATAAGTTTGTTCTTGTATTTGTTGATGATATCTTGGTGTATTCCAAGACCAAGGAAGAGCATGAAGAAAATCTTAGTTTGGTATTACAAGAGCTAAGATATCACCAACTATATTCCAAATATAGAAAGTGTGAATTCTTATAGAAAGAGATCCATTACTTTGGCCACGTGATCTCAGTAGAGGGAGTGGAAATAGATCCCAAGAAGATCAAGGTAAGCATATATTAGCTAGCACCTCAGAATGTAACTAAGGTGAGATCATTTTATGGGATTAGTTGGATATTACATAAGCTCTATCAAGGGATTTTCCAAGATTGTTCATCCCATTAACTCTTTGCAGAGAAAAGGGAAGAAGTTGGTATGATCAGTAGAGTGTGAAGCTATATTTCAACAACTAAAGCACCTATTGACCAATGCCCATGTTTTAAATATTGCATGCCCTGAGAAGGATTTTTTGGTTTGCACTGATGCTTGAAAGGAAGGACTCGGTGGAGTTCTTATGCAAGAAGGATATGTGATTTGTTATGAAACAAATAATTTGAATGAGCATGAGCAATGGTATGTCACGCATGATTTGGAACTTGCATCAATTGTGCATGCATTGAAGATGTGGAGGAATTACTTGTTGGGATGAAGATTTGTCTTGATGACATATAATTCTAGTCTAAAGTATTTTTTTGATCATCCAAGATTGGATGCTAGATAGGCCAGGTGGATTCCATTGATTAGAAAGTTTGATTTCAGGATCAAACATATAAAAAGAAAATAAAGTCAAGTGGCAGATGCACTCATTTGAAGTGTGGAGACAGTACACCTAGCAGCAACAAGTGTAGGTGATTCTAACATCAAGAAAATAATGAGAACTTTCTTGCAAGAGGATAATCTTTTCAATTTGGTAAAAGAAGGTTTGCAGCAAGATCCAAACATGAGAAAGTATGTGGAATACCAACTTAAAGAAGATGAGCTATTGTTTTATAGCAACAGGTTGTATGTGTCTGATTCAACAAAGCTAAAGCACCTCATTATGGATGAGTTTCATCGAAGGCCTTATGTGGGTCATCTCGGTTATCAAAAGGTGATAAAAATAGTCATGCAGTTGTATTACATGCCATGAATGAAGCAAGACATTGTTGATAATATTGCAAAGTTCCTAGAGTGTCAACAGATCAAATTTGAACACAAGCACCATGTAGGACTATTGCAACCATTGCAAATCCTAGAATTCAAGTGGGAGACAATATCCATGGATTTCATCATTAGTTTTCCAAAGACAGTTAAGCAACATGATGCAATCATGGTAGTAGTGGATAAGTTGAGTAAGGAAGCTCACTTCATTCCAATCAAATCTACTTTTAAAACTATATATGTTGCTAATGTTTTTATGAAATATATTTTCAGGTTGCATGGTATGCCCAAGACTATTGTCTCATATAAGGATGAGAAATTCACCTCGAATTTCTAGAAATGTTTGTTTGTTAGCCTAGTAACGCAACTAGCATTCAGCATGGCTTACCAACCTCAAACATATGGTCAGACCGAGAGGGTAAATAGAGTGTTGGAAGACATGTTAAGGATGCATGACATGCATCAACCTAAATCGTGGGAGGAATATATACCCCTGGTAGAGTTTTCCTACAATAATGGTTATCAAGAATCATTGAATATTATCCCCTTCAAGGCTCTCTATAGAATAAAATGCAGAGTTCCAATTAGTTGGGATAGTCCAGTGGATAGGATCACACTTGGACCAGATTTTCTAAGGGAAATGGAGCAGGCAGTGATCAGAATAAGGAAAAATTTAAAAGCAACTCGGGATAGAAAAAAGAGCTATGTAGTTAGAAAGAGAACCCATAAGGATTTTAAGGTGGGAGATCATGTGTATCTCAGGGTAAGGCCCAAAAGGGTCTCCCTAAGGATGGGAACTTATGCCAAGTTAGTGCCCTCCTATTGTGGATCATTTGAAGTCCTGGAAAGAGTAAGACCTATGGAAAACAGACTTGCCCTGCCACCTACTCTTAGAGCTCACAATGTGTTCTATGTATCTTCATTAAAGAAGTAGATTAATTATTATAATCAGGTTATTGATTGGACCGTGATATAAGTGGAACTGGAGGAAGAATTCCATCCCGAGCCTCAGCACATCCTGGACAAGAAAGAGAAGTTTCTCCAAAACCAGGCCATCGTGCAGGTCAAGGTGTAATGGAAGCAATTTGGAGGAGATGAGGCCAATTGGGAACTGGAAGATTCCATGAGGATGGCATACCCATTTTTTTTTTGTATAAATTTGTATATATGATGTTAAAAACACTTAGGACAGTGTTTCCTTAAGAGGGAAGGGAATGCAACACCCCATTTTCCCCCATGACTATAATCATGTTTAAGACTTCATGTATTGTGATTAATGAAGCATGTAATTGTTTTTATGTTAATAAAAACAACAATTAGTTGATTAAGAAGGAAGCCTTACAATACTATCCATGATACCACAAGAGGGACTAGTGAGTGGAAATGGGAAATTTTAATGAAGAAATTGTGAAGCTCTCCCAACAATCTAGCTTTCACCTACATGACTTGAATGCATAAACATGTCCAACATACCTTTTTTATCCTTGCCACAAGAAACCCATTGATGGTTTTCAGATTGGGTAGTTGAGTAGTTATAAATTCCATCTGAATTGTTACTTGGAAGAGTGAAGGGTCGGGTACAACATCAGCTAGAAGTATGTAGGGATTTTCCTCTTTTATTCGGGAGCCTGACATTGGGAGATTACTTTTGAAATAAGTCATTAGGGATCCTGAGGAGAAAGGAGAATGTTCCAATGGAGGAGAAGGAATAATGAGGAAGAGGGAGGAAAAGAAAGTAGCACGCAAAGGCAATGAGATTGGACACATGTAGATACACAATTCACCTACTTATAGGATTAGAGAAAACACACACAGAGATGAGTTGTAGACTCGCAAATAGATGGTAATGCATGCGAGTAGTCAAATATCACACACACATCTCTTAGCAACAGAGAAAAAATGGGAATTTTTCCTGAGGAAAATAGGAATATTTCCCATGAATTGAATGATCACCCTGGATTAGAGGAGACGCGTATCCAGATTGGAGAAATAGAGGACTGGGACTTGGTACTTGTTGGAAAGAAATTGGAACTGGTAAGGGGAGGTCATTGAGGGATTGTATCGCATAGAAGGGACTCCCTTGTGCAGAGGAAATCCATCTGAAAAGATTCTTGATAAAATCATGGAGGTCCTGAGCTAAATGGGAAGAGGGAAACTTATGTTGTTGTCAGTGGAGTGAAGGAGAGTAACCTTATTGATTAGATAATTGGCTAGTTGGAAACATTATTGATTAGATAATTGTTATTACCTGAAATGTTTCATGTGTGTTTATTATTGGTCGTAGACTGTATTATGTTCATGTTAGTGATTTGAGTGTAATTAATTAATGTTAAATTCTGATTTAAATAGATTAATATAACCTCCCTTAATTGTTAAATGAAGTAATTGTGATGATGGTATGAGGAAGGCCAGTGCAAGATAGTAACACTATGTATTTCCTTGCCCTTTTGAAATGGAAAGTTTACATGATATAAAACCTTTATTTATGTCTCTAGGTAGAGTGTTTCTTTCTTTCTAGGGAATGGCTTAAGATATTGGAGGAGTTGAGTTATACCCTCACAATAATGTGTTTGGAAAGACCATAGAATTCTTAAGTCCATAAATAACCCTTAACCATGTTGAAATCCTTATCTAAACCCAGAGGAATGAAAATTGTTAATTCGACAAGAAGAGCAGGTCCTGACCATTCATCAGATATCTAGACCTCGGGAGAATTCTATCGGAAGGTGAAGCCTTCCAGAAAACCCAAAATGTGAGGTCATTTTGGAATCCCGATGGGAGAGTTCTATGAGGATGTGAGTCGTTGATATATCGGAGGATGGGTTGATGAGATCTAGACCATAGATGCCCTAAGCACTAAGCTGACAAGTCTTTCGGGAAAATGGAGTTTAGAAAATTTTGGAAAGAGACATGAGAGGATTTTTTTATGAGGAAAGGTCCAATGTTGAGAGCCAAGAGAAACCATAGTGTAACACACCCATGGTGGGTCATCGAAATTTCATTTTCCTTAACTATCTCAAATCCTCCATTCGAGGTTTTTATCACCTTTTGCTCATCTCGAGCGTTCCAACCACAATCTCCATGCTCAAAATCGAGCTCATAACTGGAAGATAGACCTCTCCCAAGTTCCTTGGGTGTTCATTGGTCAGGGACATGCGGCTTTCATGTGGATCCAACTCAATAAGCTCCATAAAGAGTCCTCCGATGTCCCAGAGCTTCCAACATTTCAAAATCTATGGTGGAGATCCATCCCCCAACTAATTCAATGACTAGGCTTTATCCTCGACTAACTCATAGACTAGCATGGAATTCGACATTCGGCCTTCGGATTCAAATCTAGGCCTAGCCCCTTCCCTCCATCTACACTCACATATGACTATGGGCTATGACCAGACACTAGGACAACATGTGCCAAGACAACCACTGCACGAATCCTCTGCTTAGCCGATTTTGGTAATCTGGTAATTAAATCCATGGAAATGGTTTCCCATATCCATTCTGGAATTGGTAGAGGTTGTAAAACCCATGTTGGGTGTCGTTGTTCTGCCTTAACTTGTTGGCATTCTAGGCACTTAGCTAGATAGTTAGCTATGTCCTTTTTCTTTCTAGGCCAATAGAATTGTTTTGTAACAACCCTAGTTGAATAAATGTTTAAGGTTTATTAAGCAAAAATTAATTAGGGGATTAATTGTCTTAACATGGTATTAATTAAACAAGATTGGTATAAAGATACTAATTAAATATTTATTAATTAATTAAAGGTTATAATTTTGATTAATTAATTAATTAATTAACTACCTATTACATTCAATAACTTGGGTATTAAATTTAAAAGGGATAATAAGTTATATTGTTTAAATAAATAAATAAAAGAGTTACGTACACAGAAAGGGATAAGATATTAATTCAAAGGGGTAAGATATTAATTATGAGGGGATAAGGTAATAAATGGGTGGATAAGAAAGTAAATGCAAGAGGCGGTGAAGGAAGGATATGGAGGGGAAGGAGGTTTACAAAGGGGATTATTCTACGGGAGATGGGGAATTGTTTGATGGGGCTCTCCTAGATTTGCAGAGAGGGGAGTTGAGTTTTGGAGTCAGATTGGATCAGTACAGGCACCGGTTTGCTGGAGGTTTTGGGCACGGGGGCCAGGATATCCATATGATATCCTAGAGCTAGGTAGTTGTCCTAGTTGGCAAGGAGGATAGTAGGTTTGGGCAGTGTTTACATAGTGCAACAGCGGTCAACAAGGCAAGCGAACAAACGGAGGTTTAGCATCAGACCCAAGTATTTAAAATTGTGTATTTGTTTTATTTTGCTATAAAAATTTATTATTTGTGGATAAATCTATATGCGAATGTGCTGTGAATGTGCTGAATTAAAGAAATTTTTGAAATTTACTAATTTGCTCAATATAGAGGAATTATTGAACTTTACTGTTATGTTAGTAGAATTAATGGATGTTTAATTTATTTGGCTATTACAAATGGTATCAGAGTGTCTTAGTTTGAAATCTGGGCCTATGAGCCAAATTCCCAGCTCCAACTCCAGTTACGCCTAACCTGCAAACCAAACACAGAAATTTTAACACAAATATAAAAATAAAAACAATATGAATTGAAAATGTAAAAACAAATTTACCAAAGTAAAACAAGTGAAATATGAATACTACTAGGGTTGTTACACAACATAGGATGCAAGGACACAGGATTCTTGTGATATCTCATTGTCAACTCAGCCAATGCAATTTATCCTAGGTAGTGTATCTCAATGAAGTTAGGTGCAAATCTCCTGGGTGATTTCGATGGCAAATATTTTCCTTAGCCATGGGATTTAAGTTGAATGTAAAGCCCACTAGTTTAACAAAGAGGGGGAACTCTGGTGAAAATAATGCATATATTGGTTCTTTCATGCTGGAAAACTCAATAACTTTAAATTTGTATTTGTCATAACTTCTTTTATTTTAAATGAATTATAAAGGGTAAAATACTAAAATTAGGAACTTATTTTATTATAAATAAATTCTAAAGGGTAAAAATACTAAAATTCCTAGTTTAATGTAAATTCAAGGTCTCAGAATACGACTGGAGTTGCACAAAATGCAAATATCTTAGCAAGGGTTCCCAGGCTTGCCTTCCTGGTCAAATCGTTGATGGATTCATTAAATAAAATCAAAAAGGAAAAAAAAAAACCTTGCCTTCTTGCCTTCTTGGCCGCTCGTTCTCCTTCTTGCTTGGTCGGTGTATTGGTATTGCTTGCAGCATTGGCAGCGGCAGCGGCCATCGCATTAGCCCGAGTAGATATGTCCAACCTTATGAGACTCCTGGTGGCCAGAATTGCTTTAGGGAACAGATCATGCGAGACTCTGGCGAAGAGCACTCGCACCGCAGACGAAGCAGCATCCTTGACTTCCTGTGGATTAAGAGGAGCCAGAAGGCAGTGTCCCAAGATCCTCAGGATCAGCTGTAGAAGCTCCCATTGGAGGGGAATTCTCGCACCCTTGATACTACAATCATCCATCCGCCCATCTGATGAGGAGAAGCTATCTTTAACATACTTCTGTATGTTGGCTAGGGCTTTTTGTCTAAAACATGACCCACAAATGTGAACCCATGGAGGGACCTCCCACCAACAAGACACCGCAAAATTATCAGAATTGCTCATCAAAAACCCTAGAAACCCTACCCTACCTTACACTACTGGAGCAGCAACATCTTCCTTTTACCCCACTTGCACTCCCCAGCGTCGTTATTAATTCCCTCTTCAGTTTTTTTATAACTCCACTCCCACGATGTCATTCAGTCGGTATGGGCAAAACAATGTGCGCTTTCTCAAGCGAAATTCTAGTGTTTTATCTGTAAAAACTTTGATGGTCGACAAATGAATGACAAGCAGGCATGAATTTTGGTATAGAAGAAGTAGCAGCAAGGGAAAATAAGTTGAATGATGCAAATCATTAAACAATGATCAACGGGCCTAACCACCCTTTCCACTGTCGCCGCCACTATTACCACAACTGCTTCATCATCTCAGAAGCAACTGGCGAATTCGTCGGTTTTTTATTCTTTTGCTTCAATGGGAGATACTTTATGTGCAGCCCGAATGCTCCAGCAAGGCTACAGCTTGGTCTTCTCAAAGCCACTGAACACCAGAAACCACTACTGGAAATATCTCTGGCAACAACCCTATGAGCACAAACACCCCCCTTCCTGCTCATACCTTCACTTGCAGAGGACCAGTTTTCCAAGGCCACGGGTTCTTCTAGTTCATAACAGTAGCAGCAAAAGGGTGTGCACATTTTGCATGCTCTGCACTTGCTCTGCAAGGGGCTCGAACACGGGACCTATTAGCAATGGTTCTGAAATAGAAGAGTCCCATGGCCTCAAAGAAGTAGGCCAAACTTCTCAAGCCCCAGAAGAGCAAGAAGAAGACGAGGACGAGGAGGACGAGGAGGAGGATAATAGGCATGTCGCTACGGGTGGCGGCGGCTTGCATAGCAGCAAATTCCGTTTGCAGAGGTAGAGAGGAACAGCAAGGCAGGAAACTATAGACCTCCAAATGGTTCCCGGCATTGGGCCTCGTAATATGCAAAAACTAGTAGAGAAGGGTATTGGCCGAGTTTCAGACCTCAAGCAGCTCTACCGAGACAAGGTTCAGAAATGATAAATGTGGACTACCCATGTGAAGTTGGATAGCGTCAAAAAAAAAAAGGGGCAAAGGTGAACGATGAATTTGAACCTGAAAAGAGTGTGTCAAATATAAATCAGACAAACTCAGCAGTCGCAGAACAACCTCATAATCAGCTTCACACGGATCTTTTTCCGGGACAACCAGGGCAACTGAAGAAAAAAAAAACGCCTTGCAGCGGTAGCACGAGTAGCAAAATCAGGAGCTGATCGACTTGATCGCTAACAACCAGACCAACACCAGCGCCAAGAGCAGAGGAAAGAGGCGAGAGGCCGCAGAGGAGAGAGGCGACAGTGATGGAGTGTTAGGTTTGAAGGACGCGTAGGGTTCGAAGAGACAGGTGTAGGGTTTTGTAAGAATAAGTGGGCACGTGGGCCTCATGCGAGGACCCGCCACCCACATTAAATTTGTTTTTTTTTATTATTCGTATTTAGTTTTATTTTTTGTATTTTTTTATTTTTATTATTTTGGTTAAATTGTTAAGGTTTCAATTTAAATTCAATGTAAATTTTTTTAAATGTTTGATTTTAAATTATATTTAAAATATTAATACTATTACGAAAATTTAAATTATTTAAATTAAATTAATTACCTTATATTAAATTAAATTAAAACTCATAATTATTTAAATTATTTAAATTTCATAATATATGCTAAGCTTACTATAAAAAAAATAAAAAATAAATTAATTAAATTACAAAAGGAGGGGTGATATGGAGTCTATGGGTTTTGAACCCTGACCACCACCCACTACCTAAGCCTTAAAGAACAACCAAACACCAACTCACCATGTATGTGCCTTGAGAAAAAAATAAAAAATAATAATAATTAAATTAATAGGAAGGATTAAGAAAATTAGTGACTAATTAATTAACACTAATAATAATATTAATTTCCGGGAATAAATTGAAGTGTTGATTAAGGCGATTGAAGCTTAGGATTAAGTTTAGTCTAGATTATTAGTTTTTAATAAACTAGCACAGCCGCAAAGTGGTTGGCGGCTGGTTAACGCCGAAAGGTACATAGCGCTGGTGAACGCCGAAACGTGGCTGGCAGTTGTGGACAATTATTTAGATGCCACGGTTTAATCCTATTTAATCATTTAAACGTGGTAATTATATATCCTTACAGCAAATTTTTAATGGGATTAGGTAAATGTTAAAAAGTAAACATGTTAACGGATGCCTTGATAAATGCAAGAAAGTTATGAATAATAAATCTGACCCATTGATTTTGGAGGACGACTAAGAATATGCCAGCCTCTTCAATGCATAGCCATCAGATACTGGTTTAAGGTTAAATAATATTAAAAGATCATTAATTGTGCCCATTGTCAATAGGTGTACGCCTTTCGGAATAAATTAATAAACATAAGGTCAGAAGTCACTTTAATCAAGTTGTAAGCGAAAAGTTAAAAGGGCTTAGACTAGGACAAGCGGGAAGGAGGTGGCATATGCACTAGGAGAATAAGCATTGGAAGTGGCGAGTATGGCGCGAGGCTAGCATAGCTATAGGGCAAGGGAACCAATAAATTTTTTTCATAGGGGCGAAGAAATCAAGCTTAGATGCTTAATCCTAACCCTAACCTAGCCAATCCCCTAATGGAGTAATGTCTGTTTACAGACAAGTAAAGAAAACTTATGCCTAACCCTGTTTCTAGGTTTAAGTAGCACCAATTTGAAACGTCCTTAAACTCACCCTGACAACTTTGGGGTGATGCAGGTCAAAGCATACAGGATGGTCAGGACTCGAGGGAATCGAGGCAGGGGAGTGTCGTCGCAAGCACCGCCAACACCGTCAGCGCCACCACCACCATCGCCCGAATTAGCCCTCATACTGCACTCGTTGGAAGCCATTAACAAGACTTTAAAGGGGCGACAACTGGCAGGGACTGAAGTGGAACCCCCACCGTCTGGAATGGGTAATCCAGAAGCGTCAAAGGATTCAGGGGGAGGACCTCCACCTGAAGACATCACGCGAGAATTGCAGAAGATCAAACTTTTGGAGTTTGTCGGGGGTCGCGCCAGTGAATGCACAGAAGCGTGGTTGGAAGGCATGAAAAGGTGTTTTGCCTTAAGGGACTATGCGTCCAACTCAAAGGCAAAGATTGCAATTTTTCAGTTAAGAGACAACGCCTTGAACTGGTGGGGAAACCTGGAAAGACAACTGCACCTTACCCCAGACACAGTATCTTGGGAACTTTTCGAGGAGAGGTTCCGAAGGAAATATCTACCAGCTTACTATGAGAAACAACAGGTAGAGGCATTTCATGCCTTAGTACAGGGAAACAAAACCGTAGAAGAATATGAGATCAGATTTATGGAACTGGTCAAATATGTTTCGTATATGGACAATGACCAACGACAAGCAGAGCGCTTCGTCTATGGATTGAACCCTAAGATAAGAGCTATGGTGCGGATGTGGAAACCGTCTTCAGTAGCGGAGGCAGTGGAAAATGTGCGTTATGTGGAAGAACACATGAACTTAACCAGGGGTACAAGACCGACATTTCCACATCGCCCGGGATTCATAGGAAAGGCCCCAAGTACATTTCCTAGGGGAGGGGGCTCAAGGCCACCGCCATATGGTAACAAAGTCGCGCCAAGGACAGTAGCTGCAGGGATTTCAATGGCAGCGAGTGCAGCATCTCATTCATCGCCAACGACGCAGATAGGTCCACGACCATCTCAGGGAACAATGAGTAGGGGCAGGGGTTCCAGGGGAAGGAACTCATTTCAGAGATATTCACATAACAATGCACAGGTTCAATCTCGCGTTACCTGTTGGGGGTGAGAAGGACCCCATTACCAGCGTGACTGCCCAGAGTTACAATCAGGGTTCGTGCATAGAAAAGGAAAGGCACCGATGGGGAGAGAAAGTAGCAGCCACCAGATTTACACAGCGATTAATAATCGCCAGGCCAAACATCAATCCACGGTGGTGGAGTCATTAGGTACGCTAAATCATATCAATGTCAAGATTTTGTTTGATTATGGTGCGACAGATAGTTTCATTTCACCATCTGCATTAGAAAAGAGTGGGTTGGCAGCCTACGAGCATGATGACTTTAAACAAGTCAAGATGGCTTCAGGGGAAAAACAAGCGGTAGGACCTAGTGTTGATAATTGTATAGTAGACCTGGGAGTGTGTACTACAAGGTTGAAGGTATACGTCACTGCTCTCGAAGCATGTGACCTAATCATTGGAATGGATTGGTTAGCAGCTTACCAAGCCTTAGTAGATTGTTTCGCCAAGAGGGTGCTTTGTGTCGACGATGAAGGAAGACTAGTAGAGATCCAGGGTGTACAGAGAAAAGTGTCGTTACGCTTTATATCAACTATGAAGGTTAAGCGATGCTTGAGGCAAGGGTGTCGACTTTATGTAGTGGAAGCAGTGAATGAAAGGAAGGGACCCTCATTGGATCAGTACCCGGTATTGTCATAATTTCAGGATGTTTTTTCGAATGAGTTACCAGGGTTACCTCCTGAGAGGGAGGTTGATTTTACTATTGAGCTGAAACCTGGTGCAGAACCAATATCCAAAACTCCGTATCGGATGACAGTGCCAGAACATTGTGAGTTGCAAATGCAGTTGAAAGAGTTACTGGACTTAGGGCTAATAAGGCCCAGTGTCTCACCTTGGGGCGCACTGGTAATTTTTGTAAGAAAGAAGGATGGATCCTTACGACTGTGTATAGACTACAGGGACTTGAACCGTGCTACATTGAAAAATAGGTACCCGATGTCGCGAATAGATGACCTCTTCGATCAGATGAAAGGAGCAGCGGTATTCTCAAAGATCGATTTGCGATCAGGGTATCATCAGTTAAGGATTAAGGAAGGTGATATCCCAAAAACTACCTTTTGAACTTGGTTTGGACATTGCGAGTTTGTTGTAGTACCTTTTGGATTGACCAACGCGCCAGCAGTATTCATGAGCCTCATGAACGGCGTATTCTGGAAGTACTTAGATCGATTTGTACAAGTTTTTCTAGATGACATCCTCATCTATTCCAAGAATGAAAGAGAACATGAGGAACACTTGCGAATAGTGTTGTCCTG
>ML830436.1:36343-56493 GCA_009831015.1 Picea engelmannii | reverse complement strand
AGATACTAATTAAATATTTATTAATTAATTAAAGGTTATAATTTTGATTAATTAATTAATTAATTAACTACCTATTACATTCAATAACTTGGGTATTAAATTTAAAAGGGATAATAAGTTATATTGTTTAAATAAATAAATAAGAGTTATGTACACGGAAAGAGATAAGATATTAATTCAAAGGGGTAAGATATTAATTATGAGGGGATAAGGTAATAAATGGGTGGATAAGAAAGTAAATGCAAGAGGCAGTGAAGGAAGGATATGGAGGGGAAGGAGGTTTACGAAGGGGATTATTCTACGGGAGATGGGGAATTGTTTGATGGGGCTCTCCTAGATTTGCAGAGAGGGGAGTTGAGCTTTGGAGTCGGATTGGATCAGTACAGGCACCGGTTTGCTGGAGGTTTTGGGCACAGGGGCTAGGATATCCATATGATATCCTGGAGCTAGGTAGTTGTCCTAGTTGGCAGGGAGGATAGTAGGTTTGGGCAGTGTTTACACAGTGCAGCAGCGGTCAACAAGGCAAGCGAACAAACGGAGGTTTAGCATCAGACCCAGGTATTTAAAATTGTGTATTTGTTTTATTTTGCTATAAAATTTTATTATTTGTATATAAATCTATATGCGAATGTGCTCAATTAAAGAAATTTTTGAAATTTACTAATTTGCTCAATATAGAGGAATTATTGAACTTTACTGTTATGTTAGTAGAATTAATGGATGTTTAATTTATTTGGCTATTACATGTTTCCTAGTGGCCGTGATCATTTTATGATATCCTAGGTGACCAGTATATGGTCTCTTGTGTATCTCATCCATTATGAACCTCTTCAAGTCGTCACAACTTGGAATATATAATCTGTTTCTGTAGGTCATCAGGCCTTCATCGAGCATCTAATAGACTTCATACTTTAACTCTGTAGGTTGTCACTTTAGGTATGAGGTCATGGTCTTGAAGAATGTGTTTGTTTCTTATGCATTCTTGATTATTTCCCTGACATTCATTTCACAGGTGCTTACCGCTGCTAGGTGAATCATTTTCAAACTTCTGCTAAGGGAATCAGCCACCCTATTTTCCTTCCCTTTGATGTGTTTGATTTTGAAATCAAACTCACTAAGGAGATTCATCCACCTAGCTTGTATAGCATTGAGTTTTGGTTGATCAAATAGGTGCCTCAACCCACAGTGGTCTGTCATACATACAAATCTCCTAACCAGGAGGTAATTCCTCCACATTTTTAAAGCATGCACTATGGCAGCCAACTCTAGATCATGAGTCACATAATTGATTTCATGTTCATTCAATTTCCTAGATTTGTAGTAAATTACACATCGTTATTGCATAAGGACTCCACTGAGTCCTTCCTTGCAGGCATCTATACACATGAGGAAGTCATTATCAGGATTTGTAATCTTCAGCACGGGCGCATGGGTCAGAAGGTATTTTAGTTCCTGAAATATTTCTTCACATTTTGTTGTCCAAGTGAATTTAACCCCCTTTTTCTGGAGGGCAGTGATTGGAAAACCAATCTTGGAAAATCCTTTTATAAACCTTCTATAATATCATGCTAAGCCCATAAAGGATTTGCCCCATCCTCTCATTAACTCTTGAGGAGGTATCCCCACCTACTAGCCTGACTGTAATTCATTCCTGGGTCAGAGGGTTGTTTTGATCCTGAGCAATTAAATCCAGCAAAGTACTGGTTCAGTGGAGGTTAACGCAACCATTCTTAGTCCCCTCCACCATCTCATTCATAGAATTTGTGGTCTCTCTTAGCACATCCCCTTTCCATCAATCATGCAACACGTATCCATTTTCTATTAAAATAACAGAATTTACATTCATCGACTTTTCATACAAAGATCCATCAAATCAAACATTCACACCTTTGAGTTTTTCGTAGTTCCTTGGCCAATATAGTTATATTTACAACTGGGGGAAACAGGGTGTTACACAGAGCTATAATATATTGGTGTCGAAGTTGATGGACTCTAAGTTGTTAGATTAGGAACAACCCATCCTGAAGAAGGAATCTTGTTGAAGAAGTGTGTCGATTAAATACTGATAAATTGTGAGATCTGAGTGATCCCTGACCATTGGATGTGAGGGTTTGAGGACCGTCGAATAATTTCTCGTCGAGAACAACCATTCAGGAAGTCTCATGATCGTGGAGAGTTAACGCTTTCCCATTTCATATGTACAAGAAGCTAGAGACCATTGATCTAAGGGTAAGGCAACCTGATATGATCACAGTCATGGATTTTCTTGCAGACCCCACTGGTAAAAGTGTTAAGTGGAGAACGTGCAAGGCGTTAATCATCGAGTATCTTGGGGTGTCGAGCACATCAATACCATTGATTTCCTTGCTTAAATATTATTGAATATGTCGGGGGTATATCTCTCCAGAGGTTCGATCGGGAAAAAAAGGTGGGTTATATAACGTACTTTTCCAATGGGAAAGGAAATCGACTCACCACTGACTGTCGATATAGTAGGGCAGGATGAGGCACAACTGTTTGATCGACAAAATCTATCCTTGGTCTGTATAGCAACATTTTTCCAAGGAATTGTTGAGAGAGAAAGGGTGACAAATATGTGGATTTGTCACAGCTACACATGGTGCAGATGAAGAAGAAGAAGTCCTTGTGTACACCATGAGGGACAAAGTTCGAAAAAGGGTGCAAAACCAAATATCTGAAGCTTAGTGAAAGTGGAAAATTTGACATCCCACCATCCTAAGAGGATTTAGGGGGTCGTATATGTTGCATACTTGAGCTAGAATTGCTCAGGGAAATGGAAGAGAAAATGGTGAAGCTTAAATAGAATTTAGAGGTATCTCAAGAAAGGAAAAATATTTATGCAAATAAAGACTAAAAACCAAGGAAATTTAAGATTGGGTAGAATGTGTTCTCGAAAAGGAAGCCAAAGAAGAGTTCCTTGAAATTGGGAAACTTCACCAAGATAGCAGCGAGATTTTTTGTACCATTTGAGATATTGGATAGAGTAATAAAAGTGACATACATGTTTGCATTACCTACTTCCATGAAAGTGCACAATGCATTTTGTGTGCCATTATTGAAAAAGTATCTGCATGAGCCTAACCATGTCATTGACTAAACTTTGATTCAAGTAAAACCTGAAGCAGACTTCTAGGTATATATAGTGTGTATACTATACAGGAAGGTCATGGTGCTCCAGAATAAATCCATAGGGTAGGTAAAGGTCTAGTGGACCTAGTACAGCCCTAAAGAAGCAATATGGGATCTTGAATATGTGATGCAAAAGGAATACCCACATCTATTTTGAAATTTTGATGTAAAATAAATTTTTGATGTAAAAATGATTGTATGTATATGCATGGTGATGTGAACGAAGGATAATGCAAAATTTAGGGGGGCAAGAATATAACAGCCAAGTTTTGATCCCTAGGTTAGCAATGGATATATGTGTATATGTTGAAACGTTGAGATTTAAACAATGATGTAAATATGTAATTTGTACATTGAAGGTTATTAATAAAAATACATCATTGGTTTCACACAAAGAAGGACAAAGCATGGGGGGGTTGTAATTCCACGAGAGAGTATGAAAGAGGGATTAGGGGTTCAATGGAGGATAAATTAAATCACAATATTTATTCCTAAATCCCAATTCATTTATCCCATATATTATCCTTTATGACCATGGAATGAATTGTTAAGTGGAAAGTTAGAAACATGCAAATATAATCCTTGACTTTGGTTGATGTGGGATATTTTTCCATTCATTTTTTCCTGAGGTTTCCTAAGAGCCTAGGTTGTATATATATGAAACAGAATAGAATGATTATGGTTTTTATGAATTCCATGTGGCAATTATGCCCATGTTCATAAGGAATTATTTCCATTGATAAACTATATTATAGTTGAGAATTCTTGAACTCCCCAACAAAGAGATTTCCTAGTCGACCTATGTTGGAGCCCCGAAGGGAAGTGGGATAGCATGAGGGACTATGTGGTAGAGAAGGGGATCCCATTCCTTGAATTTTGAATGATGAGGGAAAGAGAGTTGGTGGATTGGAATTATCGTGAGAGCTCAAAACATGTGAACTCTAGGAAAATTGTGGTGTGTGAGAGGAATAGAGTTATCCATAGGCCAATTCATCCTTGTGGACTCATAGCCTCATCTCAGGGATGGCCCTATTGCAGAAAGAGTACAAGAAATAGTGAGCCTATGGTTGTGTTGAATTTCCTTCATCTACAACTAGTTTGTGTTAATTTATGAAATATAAGTGTTTATGGTTGTTGGCACAGGGGCAGACCCAGGGTTCAATGCTACAACAGTGCACCAAAAAATCCCTAACTACAGGCCCTTTCAGAAACACCTATGAAGCAGATGAATTTTCACCCGAGGTAGAGGCAGGGGTGGTTGTAAGACTTAGGTGTCTGCAACCTTAGCTGGGACAAGGATCTGTGATTATAATACTTAATACAGCTCTTAGAACCATCAGTTTCTTAATATGTAATCATTATTCACTTCATTGATACAACAGAGCTTCGCAGTATTCACACTAATATATAGTATTCAAGCACTTAGCATATACAAATGGATCAGAATGAGCATATCAAGCACTAAGCATGACTATCTAGATCAGATCTAACATTCTCTCATATAATAAGCACAAAGCATAAAAAGATCTATTTAAACATATCAGAGCACTTAGCATATAACATATGAACACATCAAGACAAAGCACAAAGCACATAACACAGTGTTTACGTGGTTCACCCCCGCCCTGGGGCTGCGTCCACCAACTCTTCTTCTTCATTGTCTTTGGTCAATAGTTTACAAGCATAAATCCATCAAAACCCTTACTCCGCACAGGACAGAAGATCTGCACAGCTCGCTAGATCCTTCTTCCTTGCGCTACAGCACTAAGCTCTCCACAATCCACTACAAGGATCTTCACTTAGCTTTGCAAGTCTCTTACAGTAATGCACAAAGCACTTACAAACTCTACTCGCACTTAGAATACATTCACATCACATAGATGTATTATTCTCTCCTTTCTTACATTGCCTATCCTTCTATTTATACATACAAAATAGGCCTAAACATGGGTAAACCCATAGGTCGACATCCCATTCCCATTACATATTCCTGAAAACCCTAAAAGGGGCCCAAAAGGGGGCTGAGATCCTGTGATCTCCGCTTCGTCTTGTGCTCCTCCTTCGACAGGCTGTTGAAGTCCCAAAATAGATCAACATGACCAAGAAACTCCCAAAACTTGGTCAAGGGCCAACATGCCCCCGACACTCACCTGTGACTTGTCCCGAGTCACTCTGGTATGATCAGTTCAGCTTCGAATGCCTCAAGCTTGGCCCGAGCTTCTTCAACTTGCTTCTTTGTTATGGACTCTTGTTCAGTGAACTCTTGTATTATTGTGTCATTCAGTGGCCCTTCTAGGTGTTGTTCTGATGTGGTGACAACCTGTTCTAGTTCTGCTCCTTGGTTATGGTCAGATACTTGTGTGGGGTGAGCATGTTCTACACCTTCCTGTCACTGAGGTTGAAGTCACTAAACTTCAATGTTGTGATCTTATCTTGGTCTGCACGCACTGCGTGTATCCCCTTTGGGAGGTACGCAGTGACCAATTCATATTCAAAGTCTTTGGGCACACTGTATCAGTTTATTGAGCTGCTTAGAGGTGGCAGATAGGTAGGTAGAATGCTTAGAATCATCTTGGCATTCACTAAGTCATCCTTGTGCTTAGTTCACCTTTCATGGGACGGTCCAGCTCCATGAGCAGTGGATGGGGATGTTTGCACTGTTTTTGTGGATGAAGCCCGGATACCTTTAGACATCGACATGGATTTCTCATTCATCAAGTCGATCAAAACTTCCTCAACAACTTTCTCTGCAGCACTCAATGCTTTTGACATACGCACTCAGGGTGAACAATTTGCAGGTTTGGGGAACAATTTAGACACGGTAATCAAATAGAGAGTGAGAGCAAAATGACAACTATATAAACTCGTCTTAGTTTGTGTGCTCGGATTCTAAATTAGCAAAAGTGTTCTCGGTGCATGGCGTGACGTGATAAATAGGTAACTCGACAATGGTTTTCTTACAATGGGTATGATCCTCCATTAACTCCTATTCGATCCATTATGGCATCGCCCAACGGTCTGATGACGAACCTTTATTACTTTTCTACCCGTTCGAAGCGGGAGTCAAATGGATATATCGGCCCCAATGGCTATATTGCTTCGTCATGGCGAAGTGCCATGTGTCGTTGTTCTGATATCTTGGCAAATCTCCAATTCTGCAATTTTTCATTCTGTGAGGTCTCCTCCAAAACCTCCTATAACTTTGCAGGCTTATCTCTCTCATTTCTTAACTGTCAAGCCTTTTTTCCAATGAGCTTCGTCTCAGTAGTTCTTTTTCCATTTTGATTCTTGTCTTCTGTGGTCTTAGTCACTTCGTGTTGTTGAGATTCTTCCCTAGGGTTCTTGGATAAGACTTATTCTTTGTCTGGGATAGGTAATTCAATATTCTGTGGATTCTCTAGATTTCTCTTAACTTTGACAGTTCGGTTACTATCATTAAACATCTTCAATCTGCTCTCTTGATCTTCAATCAATTGTGTGATCTTTCTGATCAGGAAAACTTTTAAATCTTGCTTCTTTTGTTCCAAAACTTCTTCTTGTTCTTTTCATCTGGCTTGATCTCTATCAATCCAAGTTTTTACTATTAATATGGTAAATAGGGTGTGGTTCTCAATAAATTGAATAATCTCGAAATCTTCTTCCGTCAAAGTTCCATTGACAGTCATAGGTATCTGAGCGAGCCTCCCACATAGGTTTACCAGTTTTCCTCTGAATAACCTTGTTCCTCCTAATGAAGGGATCATAGAAGGCCTTCCTATAGCTTCCCAAGTTATTTCTTTCATGATATTCACTTGTGTTTCCTCATCTAGAACACAGTCAATGTCGAAGTCCCCTATTCTTTCTTCAAGGCACTCCTTGTCTTCAAAAATCTCTGATAGTCTAACATGTCGATGGTCATCCAAGGTTTCTTTCATCTGTAGTAATACCTTCTCTGATTCTTTCTGGGGTTCTGCTATAGCCTTAGTTTCTAGATCTGTCTTAGGTTTTTCTTGTCTTATGTTCATACTTTCAAGATTAGCAATCATTCTAGGGCAATCCAACACTTCATGGTCTAGAGCTTTGCAACAAAGACAACTAGGTCTTCCACCAGGGCATTCCTTAGCAAGATGTCGTAGTCTTCTGCAACTATAACAGAGGGTTAATCCTCTCTTTCTTTTAAATGATCCCTATCCTCCTCTGTATTGTGCACTAGGATCATAGGAGCTAACCTGCAATAAATTATTTCTAGGATCATGCATCCATTTGTTAGTCCAAACATTCTTTATATTCATTGGTATAACATATCTTCCACTAGTCTTATCAGATCTATTCATATCAAACCTTCTTTCATCTATTAATACCCTATTTTTCAGGCTAGGACAGATCTTATCAATCATACCTAGATCCATACTCTAGAAACAAAAATTTCTACTTATCTTACTTCTATAGAGAACAAAGCTTCCAGATCTAAGACTTTTAACTATTCTTACCTTTATCATAGCACAAGGTTTGCATATCTTACCTCTTTTAATAAAAAATTCTTACTTTTACATTTCTTAGAGTGTCAAGCATTCAGATCTTGCTTCTTTCCTTCAGATCTGATCTTCTTTTCTTCAGATTGAGCTTCTTTCTTTCAGATCTGGCCTTCTTTCTTTAGCACAGAGATTTATAAGTCAAGTAGAATACTATGTCCTAGGGTACAGATCTATGCACAAAGCTTCCAGGTTAACTCTTTGCACAAAGCTTCTTCTTCCTCAGTTACAAGAAATCACAGTTTTAGTCCCGGCAATGGAACCATTTGTTGGCATAGGGGCAGACCCAGGGTTCAACGCTACAACAGCGCACCAACAAAGCCCTAACTACCGACCCTTTCGGAAATACTTGCGAAGCAGATGAAGTCTCACGTGAGGTAGAGGCAGGGTTGGTTGCAAGACTCAGGTGTCTGCAACCTTAGCTAGAACATGGATCTGTGATTATAATACTTAATATATCTCTTAGCACCATCATTTCCTTAATATGTAATCACTATTCACTTCGTTGATACAACAGAGCTTCACAGTATTCACACTAATCTATAGTATTCAAGCACTTAGCATATACAAATGGATTAGAATGAGCATATCAAGAACTAAGCATGACTATCTAGATCAGATCTAAAATTCTCTCATATAATAAGAACAAAGCATAAATAGATCTATCTAAACATATCATAGCACTTAGCATATAACATATGAACACATCAAGACAAAGCACAAAGCACATAACACAATGTTTACGTGGTTCACCCCCACCTTGGGGCTACATCCACCAACTCTTCTTCTTTATTGTCTTCAGTCAATCGATTACAAGCATAAAGCCATCAAAACCCTTACTCCGCAGAGGACAGAAGATCTGTGCAGCTCGCTAGATCCTTCTTCCTTGCGCTACAGCACTAAGCTCTCCACAATCCGCTACAAGGATCTGCACTTAGCTCTGCAAGTCTCTTACAGTCATGCACAAAGCACTTACAGAATCTACTCTCACTTAGCATACATTCACATCACATAGATGTATTATTCTCTCCTTTCTTACATTGCCTATCCTTCTATTTATACATACAAAATAGGCCTAAACATGGGTAAACCCATGGGCCGACATCCCATTCCTGTTACATATTCCTGAAAACCCTAAAAGGGGCCCAAAAGGGGGTCGAGATCCCGTGATATCCACTTCATCTTGCGCTCCTCCTTCGACAGGCTGTCGAAGTCCCAAAATAGGTCAACATGACCAAGAAACTCCCAAAACTTGGTCAAGGGCCAACAATCACTTATTACTATTTATGTTCAATTATGTTGAATTTATTGATGTGCATGTTAATCATTGATGGTTGTTATGTTTTCCTAAATACATTCTCATTTCTTACATTGAATGTTCAATTATGGTTGCATAATCCTGCTTTTCATGTTTCATGCATTCATAAAAATCATAGTAGGCAAAGAGAATATTAGTATCATCGTACAAAAGTGGAAAAATTATGTTTCCAAGAAGTACCCCATAACCTCAATGGATTATAGAGGGTATTGGATATGTTATAAAAACCTCACAGTTTGAGTCGACATTCTCCGCACTCTCAAGGATAATTTGTTCATGGATAAAAAATCGAATGAAGTAACAAGTTGATCAACATTGTTCTGAATTCCATGTTAACAAAGGATATCAGGTGTTCCTTCTGATAATTGTACCTCACTTAAAGACAATTACCATAAGAAGATTTCTCCCAAGTTTTATGACCCATATAAGGTCCTCAAATGTATTGAAAAGGTGGCTTACAAATTAGAGTTTCCCATCCACTCTAAAATTCATTCAATATTTCATGTCTCCTACTTAAAGAAAGTGGTTGGATTTAATTCCCATATTCAAACTTTCCTTCCATAACTGGATGAAGAAGGTTCCATTTGGTTACAATCAAATTTCATCATCGACAAAAGAAAGAGGCACCTCTTCCAGTGCACTATACAAGAGGTAATGATATAGTGGAAGGATACACAGCCTAATGATGCCACATGGGAACCAGTAGAGATCCTTCAGCAATTCCCTCATATACAGCCTGTTGAGGGGTCCAAGATCCCTTAACTCAACAACAAGAACCAAACCCGCTTAAAAGGCCCAATTAGACTCGTAAGCGTTTGATGAGTGGTAAGGTTCTCCAGATTTGTGATCTGGATGGAATTATCGATGGGCTTTAATCGTGATTGATAGATATGTATTTTCTATGAAACCTTTCCTCAGGTTATGCAGTTATGTTTTTGGTTCTTTTCTAACATTTGTGGAGAAGAAGAAATATGGAGCTTAAACTAAATGGCAGAGGGAAGTCAATATATGTTGGAGAAATCTAGGTTTTGGTATAAACTTTATACCTTAGCATGCAGACGAAGAAGATCTAAACTACTTCAAACTAGAAATAATACCATTTTGACTTGTAAACATTCAACATCATCTGAGATAACAATTACAGAAAGAAAACATATACGTGACAAGAAGTTAGTGCAAGAAAATTGAATTTCAATGCGATATTATCAATCACATGTTAACACAATCGATTTCTATTCATCAACTAGAATAAAAGAATTGTTGTAGCATTATAATATAACTTAAATAATAGATACATCAACTCTTACTCAATACAAAAGAAAACATTGGATTTGAAGACAGAGATAATCCCCCGCGATCCAATTACATTCACGCCTCAGATGAAAGAAGTGTCTTTGGTTCTAAACATAACTTATTAATTAAAATAACTTGCACATAAGTAATTCTCTTACAATATTCCAGAAAACGTTTTTTTCCCTAAAACCATCGACCTTTTACACAATGTTGATTCCCCTATTTATAAAAAATAACTAAACTAAAATAACTACTAAAGTTGTGTTGAGTTAAGAAAACGCCACGTGGTGGAATTTATCTATATGTTTTATTTTACTTCTCTTTTGCTTCTCTTTTGATCATCTGGTGGTTTTAATGAAGTGGATTGTTCCTCTCGTATTTTGACCATCTGTAGAAGAGATCTTTGTATGTATTTGCATATGGGAACTTGTTTTGATCCATCGGAGCGGAGAGGACCTATTTCATCTCAACTACTCGTTCCTTATACTTGATTAGTTTGACACTCAAGCAATGTAAGAATGTGAGAGATCTAATCAGAGGCTCCATGAACTTCTTCACTTGACCCAGGATCATGCTTGAAACATGTGAAACCTCTGCTTCGTACACCTAGTCTTTCTTTGCATGATGCTTAACTATGTCGCATAGATCGGTGAAATCCTTCGATGGGCCAAACTCTAGCAAGTCAATATTCCTCATTTCCTGATTGATTTTCTCCCAAATTTTCTCACATTCTTCCCATCTCCTCTTCATTCTCTGTCGGGGTTCCTAGACCATGCTTACCTAGTATTCAGATGCCTTCCTTATTCAGGCAATGATGTTGTCCATCAGCACTCGGATGACATACTCTTATGTATATCGACCCTTCTATACTTCATCGATGTATTCTATCCACTCTAAGTCTTGATATGCATTCTCATACCATCATTACATGTCTTTACAAGTTTCAAACCCCATGAGGGTATCTTCTTGGAAATACACTATGCGAGCGGTGAAGAGGTCTCTCTCCCTTATGAATTGTGGATACATCTCTAGGAACTCAAACTTCAAGAGTACCATTACTTGTGTTGAATTTTGGTAATACTCTACTTAATGTCACAGATGGTCCAGTTCTTTCTTCATGGCGGCTACCTCGCTTTCATCCTTTTTTTCCCTGTCTAAAGTGGCATCAGTTATGGCCATCCCTACTCTGATTAGTTCAGTTATCTTAGCATTTTCTATGTCAAACAATATCTCCTCTATGGTTATGAGAAGTGTGATATAAAGTGTGAGATTCTTTTTCTTGATTTTTCTTTTCATCACAGCATTCCTCTTCCTGTCATAAGAAATTGTATGTATATCGGTGACTTCGTCTACTGGTTCAGGAATCTGTTGATCTCCCCAGGAGATAGTATTTCCTAGGTTTCCCTCCGTATAGAGGTGTTCCATGGAAGGTGTTAGCACTGAGCATCACCCTCATATTGCAAGAGGATAAGCCCAGTACCCATCAAAAGGTTTGTGAATGTAAATTAATTATGAAAGGTCAAATGAACAAAGTTGAGCATAAGAATGTTTTAACACATAAATCTGGGCTAGCATGCATAAGAAATTGAGGTTTTGATTAAATTCAGTCAATGGTTTAAGGATAAAGGTGAATAGAAGGAGGACTTAGTGAGAAAGGTGGATAGGTCTACTATAAGCATCAGGCCTTCAAGCAGTTAGGAGAAGAACAACTCATACACAAGAACTTCTTGAACTTAAAGTTTAAAACACTAAAAAATAGTCATAGCAGCATTATAATCAAACCTCCATTATGACACAACCACAACATCTCATATAGATCATACAATCATGAGCATTTTAGAATAATAAGAAACAAGATGATGTAAGGAAACTGACTTCTATTAATGAAAATGTCTCAAGTCTCATGCATAACCAAAGAACATCTCTGTTTAGTCAAAATATTACAAAAGGGAGCTCTACTCAACCATCAGAACCTCAACATAACATTTTTCTCAAGTATTTATAATCACAATAGTAGATAACATCTTGAGATGCGATTTGGCATTCCTATGCTAGGATTCTCCAAAAAAGGCTATTATTTTAACATATGTGCAAGTGGATCTGACATACTTTTAGAATCAGGGAGCTTGTTGGAAAAAACTCTAACAATATATAAATGTCATGAATTTGTGTTGCTTGGGTGCATCTCCTCCAATGCCATGTTCTTTAAATGTGCATGATCTGTTTACTCTTCTCTCGCACTAGTTCCTTTTCCATCTGTACATTTGCATAACTTTACTGTGAATTACCTTTTAACTGAAAGTGGATGATGACACTGGTAACTTGTCATCTCAACTCAGCGTGGGCTCTTTACTGGAACAGTTGTCAGCCAAACACTCATGGGGAAAACGTGACTGGTTATGAACAGGAGGATGTGGGGACAAATGTCGAACAGGGATATGAGGTGAGTGGATGTAGAGGTGGATGGGTGAGCGATATTTTTGGAGGGGGGGGGTCTGAAACGCGTTGAGGACCATAGATCTTGTCGCAATCTGTGATCTGGGAATGCCCTGCTTTTGTTGCCACGCGTTGTTGTCATATTGGACAATATATAAGCATGTTATTGCGGAAGTTTTCAAGGGCAGTTTGAACCCACATTGCTCTGACTCTCACAATCCACCACCAATTGCCACATACCTCTCTAGCTATACCATGGTTTCGATTATGGGACCTCTCCAGGATTTTATCATTAGAGCATGTTCCATCTTCGCAATGAAGTGTGGTCGTCGATCTTTGTCAAAATCTGTGATCTAGGAACGCACTGATTTTGTTGCCATGTGTTTCTCATGCTTATCCATCCACCAACTCCAGAATCCTTTTAACCATGTTTAGAGATGGAGCCAAATTGACGTCCGGGAGCTTTAAATGTTGAGCAAGAATACCTCCCAGAGGATGATCTCATGAATCTGACGTAGTGGTCTGACGTCACTATGCTAATGTGTCATGGAAAGAAGGGTGACATGTGTCACATGGAAATCGGCAAATAACGCAACCAAATGACCTAGGATGAGTGCCACATGTCAGGGCCAAATGGAATCCACTTGTCTCCTCGGATGAGTGCCACAAGTCCTCACGGATTAGTTCCAAGTGTCTTCGGCACTTCAGCACTTCAGGCTTCGGGAGTTTTGGATTATGAAGCATGAAAAACTCTTGGAGTGGTACGGGCACAGAGTGATGTGGTGGTCTGATGCTATACGATGTCACAGCTACTAATGGATGAGTTTCATGTGTTGAATTGAAAAACACCGGTGGAGTGGTAGGGCCTGAAGTGACGTGGCAGCCTAACGTCACTTCGGGACTTAGGCTCTTCAGGACATCGGGAGTTCGAAATGTAAAGCATGGAAATCTCCTGAAGTAACTTTATCCTGGTTGACATGGTAGTCTCTCGTTACTTCGGCACTTCGGGCTTCAGGAGATTTTGAACACAGGCATGAATATCTCACGACGTAACTTTCTCCCGGTTGATGTGGCAGTCTTTTGTTACTTTGGCACTTCAGGCTTCGGGAGATTTTTTAACATGGGCATGAATATCGTCCGAAGTAACTTTCTCTCGGTTGACGTGGAAGTCTCTCGCTACTTCAGCACTTTGGGCTTCAGGATATTTTGAAAACGGGCATGAATATCGTCTTAAGTGACTTTCTCCTGGTTGACGTGGAATTCTCTCGTTACTTCCAAACTTCAGCACTTTGGGGCTTCTGTCTAGTCGTTAATGCTTGCATGACTTTGAAACTCTGAATGCATGAGAGCCATTAATCTGAATCTGTACATGGGATCTCCACTGTTGAAAATTGAACCTGTCTGTTTGCTTGTATTTCAAGCCCGAAATGGACTTCTCTAAATGCTACATTTTGCTCATAGTTTTTCCTTGTGCATACAACATACTTGATTGGTCTGTTGTAAGATCAATTAAAGGAAAACAAGATGACCAGTAATTTGAATCAAATCATGATATGTGTTTATCCTTTAAGAAAGACAGAAAAACTTTGTGCAAAGAATCAGTCAAGCAAGACAATAAGGAAACATGGGTCATTGAACAAAAGGGAAACTGAATTTATCAACTAGAAGAGGAAAAACTTATAGGAAGGTATGCGGAAAAGAGAGACACGAGACAGAGGTGTAGACTTAGGTCTTTAAAAACAACTTCATATGACCCAAGACAACTTCATGTGATAACAATAGGTTCTCCTAATTCCCTAGCAGGGGAAACTCCTGTATTTTTTAGTGAATTGGCCTCCTGCTGGTCCTCGTTGATTGATGGAGTCTTGGTCCTAGATGGGGAAGTAGGCGAAGGATCGACATTAGTTGGGATTTCGGTCATTGAGATGTTGATTTTTGGCTGCCCCGTTCCTTCTTCTTGTTCACCAGCATCCAAGTCATTCTTGGAGCTGTCATTATGAGGTTGTGTTCCCAATTGATCAAGAAATATAGTGTCAAGAGTGCTCCTAGCTACCAGTTCACCTTCTTGAGGATTTGGAGTCACATCATCGGAAACTGGAGCAGATGTTTCCCCTGGTTTCTTCTCCTGTGTGATTGGCACTGGGTTTATGTGCGAGGCCTCTAAATCTTCCTCATCTTCATATATCATAATTAAATCTATGAGGACATTAGGCATATCCATCCCACTTCATGTTCTCGCTGACCTTAGTTGGGTTGTAGTAGTCACCGATGATCCTTCTTGTGGTGACATAGGGTTGGGGCTTTCTTGATCAGTTGTTTCCTCTAGTGGAATTATCTTTGAGCCATTTAACGCTTCCTCATGGTTGCTTGTATCGGCTAGGGTAATTCTCACGGGTTGTATAAACAAAGTAAGTGGTGGACCTTCCCCTAGTCTCTGCATAGCTCTCTCGACTTCTTCTATTAAAAATGTCCCCCTTCTTTGAGCCTCTATTGCTTCTATTACTCTATTTTCTTATCTTACCCTAAGGGCTTCTTGAGCTATGTGCTCTATTGTCTTAACTTGTTCATCCATGGTCATTGCTTTGAATTTTGTCATATTAGGGTTATCCCTTCTATGGAGCACTTCCTCCCAGTCTTAGGCGCCCTCGATAAATATCTCATCTTCGAAGTTATCATGAGAATATGGCCAACATGAGGACACCTGTGATGCTTGCTAGAGTAAAGGGCCTTTTGGATCATGCTTGCGAAAATGGCCTGTGGGGAACCAATACTCAATCTCACTCCTCTTGTTTCACCTGTGCAGTGTCTTTTACCATGTAAAACCTGATATGAAAACCACAGGGTATGAAATTCCTCTTCTTGTCCTTTACTAAAGAGGCATTATAGCCTTTCAGAATGGTCTGGTAACAAATTTCTCCCAAAATGATATGGTCTAGGACATGAATGGGGAGAAGGTGTGGTGCGCCAGTAGCCCCAAACACTCTAATATAAGTCCTTATTTCTTCAAGATACCAGTGACCAACCCTTGATATCATCTTTTTGGTTTCCGTTGAAATCCTTGGGCATTCTTTTCTAAATATAACGAAGTGCACTCGGGCTATGAAATCATCACATATCATGGCGTAAAACTTTTTATACCTATTTACCCACAAAATGTTGAAATAAACATGCACGGGCAACTTGGCAACATGCCAACTTAAATTCATACATGTGAAAATGTTTCTTACGCAGATTACGTCCAAAAAGTATGATTCCATGTGGAAAACTGGTGTTTCTCCATCCTTTGGTGTCTAGGTCTGTAGGATGATGATACTCAGATGTTTGGAGATGATGGCTCTATTGATGCATAAATATGTTCATTGTATATCTCACACTCATTTAAATGTCAATCTGGGATTCATAATCAAAAGAGTCATTGCACCATATGTGCCGAGAACAAGTAACCTATCTAAGTCTATTGCATATAGGAAATAATTAATAACATAAAAATTCCATTTCTAAGATCTCTAAATACTTCAAAATATCCTATGAACCTAAAAGAGAAAATTGATAATGAAATTTAGACAAACAGTCAATCAAAGAGATGTTGTACCAGAGAAACAAGTCTGTTCATTTTAGGCACTTGTATTGAAAAGATGAACTTTAAGAAGCTTATCTCCCGTAGTAATTAAAACAATCAACTCCAACCATTCTTGAAACAAAAACCAACTTCAACTTCATGTAATTCAATCAAACCAGAGCAAGGGGAATTCACTATAACTGAAAGACTTTATTACAAATCATAAAGATGAAAGATAAAGTCTCCTGGTCCCTTGCGATACTACAATCATAAACTTAAAATATCAGTCCCACACTTCAAATTATGAGATAGCTACCTTCAACATTGGATAATAAAATGTATATTCTATCTAGTACTTGCTTATACACACCAATCCAAAATGATTAAGTCAATGCTCAATCCTGAGAATGAAATAAAGACTAATCACACACACACTTTGATGTAAACTATTCACACAAACACACAGAATGTATACAATGAGGTTTACCTTAGTTGGGGCAGTGGGCCCTTGCCAAACCAACAAGGAACCTCTTAAGGAGTTAACAGACTAAAACTTTCACTCACATCCAAGAATTGTCATGAAAGATCTTCTGTATTAATTCAGCTGGTAAATTGGATCAACATTCTTTTACTTCATACATGACGATGACAAGTATTGTCTAAGTCTTATCGTATATTTCTTACATTCCTCTCTACATAGCATTCCTTATATAAGGTAAGCCGATACTACCAATATTTATGGATAAACATTAAATAGTTCGAGAAATTCTAGAATTAAGATTTACATCGAATTTTTAGGAGTCGACTCCGTCCTCATGACACGAAGTGCATGAGCGATGGAGTCTCTTGCAACTGGAGAACTGACTCAGATGCTTCTATCCAACTGTCTTCTCGAAATCCTCACCATTATCCAGGTCAAACTGGCACATTCTGAAACAGAGGTTTTGGTACCGGATTGCACACAGTCACGAGTCTAGTACCGGAATAGAACAAAGCAAGGAGTACCGGAATAGCGCACGTCTTGGTACCAGAATGGAGTTGGTACCAGATCAAAACTGTCTTAGGTATTGGAATGGATTCGGTACTGGATTACACTGTGTCTGGTAGTGCCGGATAGACTTCTCATAAATCAAATTATTAGAAATATACAAAATAAAACACTTTCAATTGAATTAATTTAAGAAAGTCAAACAAGCATGCTTTAAATCACCAATTACCTCTTGTAGACATGACATAGCTATTAGGCATGTGTTTTGGGAGGGAATAGTCCAGTATAGGTTTATAACAGAGGCAAAAAGACTTAGATAGAGGGTAAGATAGGGTATTATCTTATGTCAAAATGGAGACTCAACAGGCTCCCCAATTAAAACTACTCACGGATATTTCCACGGTGTATGCTAAGGGAATCCATGCCTCTGAAAACTTTGAATGATCTTTTTCCCCATACAATTGGCAGATTAAAGCCATTAAATAAATATAAGGCTCTCTAAGGTTTATCGTGTTGTACCAACCATTTCTATTGTTTTTGAACTTCTTATCTTCTTTCCACCACAAGGCTAGTAACCTGATGGTGTCATGGAACTCATAAAACCTGACCACAAATTCGGTATTTAGTCTCTCCTCTAGGTCTCTGAGTTTGTAGTATTTTTGTACCTCTACTGGAAGAAAGACACCAACACATTTTCCCACCTCATTATTGACTGTGCATTTCATCGCGTATGTGTGGTTAATTATCCATCCAAGGGTTTCCATGCAAGGATTAACTGGGGTCCGATAGGCCACCATATGTAGATATGATCGCCTAATGTTCAGGAAAACCTAGTCATCCAACATCCTGACATCCGGGTCGCTGTGAGGTGTGAATTATGGGTAATATTCTTGATTGATTTTTTTTAAAAGATCTCCCCAATGTGGGAGCATTTCTTTAGACCCAGTGCTCACCTTTGTGTCCCCAGACATTGGAGGTTGGGTAAGCATTTATAAGTGGAAGTTTGAATGATTGACTCTGTTTTTTAAATGAAATCAAGTTCTCTTGATGTCACCAGTGTCAACCTTCGTCGATCTCCAATTATTTCATTTTGGGCGTCCTTGGTGGGCATCTAGTTGTCGGCTTTCGTGAAATCATTTTTCCTACACAAAAAGGAATATTAAATTGTGAGCCAACTGCGACAGGTGTTATTCAAAGCAATCATAAAATGTAAATAGTAAAATCATGCTTACCTTTTCCTTACAGGAAATCCTGGGCTTACTAGTAATTGAAGTGGCACAATGACCTGTTACCTCTTTGATGTTCTCTCTCTTGCGCCTTTGTCTGCTTGGAATATCAGTGATTTGTGAATGGAATACCATGCTTGGGCACAATCTTTACAAATTTAAAACATACCTACCTTGTCGCATCGAGTCTTAATTTTAGGAATACAAAAATGATCTACACAATCTATAACAGAATCCACATCATGCTCACAATTAAATGCAACGCAAGTTGGAAGGGGAGGAGCGTGTTTCTTTTTTTAGAGTTTATCGATGAATTTAAATATTTGAAAGTTAATCGGTGTGCGATGTCATTTTATTGGTTACATGAAGCTCTTAATTGTCTAATAAATCGCATACCTCATCCTTCACTTAGCTAGAGTTGTCTCCTCAAATTACCCAAACTTTTTCGCACTCCAATGGGACTAGTATGATCAGTATCGGTGATAAGCAGGATCGTTAAATGGACAACGCAAGACGACCAAGTTCATCGACGTCGGCGGGTAAAGGTTTGATCTAAAACCAGAAGTTCAGTGTTCTATCAATCAGCTGATAGTTAATGAGTGTATCAGCGTCGGCGGATTTTCTTTGACGTTATTTTGTTGGTGCCTCTACGAAAAAGTTATGATGCCAACCCAAAATTGCCCCACAGTGCTGACGTGGAAGTACTGACATGGAACTATAGGTATGACGTGGGTAATACTCGAGCAATACGAATTGTTTACACGATAAAACAAGTGGTGGTTGATTTGACCCTTTGGGCCTGAGAAGTCTTTCTTTTCGGCGTCGATGATTTTCTTTCTGACATATGTTATCGTGCCCTTTCTTCCTCTCCATTGATGCCGACGGTATCTCGATGATTGTTCTCACCTATGTTGACGGTGTATATTTCTGATTTCGTTGATGCCGACGGTACATCGGCAATTTTTAGAAAACTTTTTCGTAGGCCAAAATCATCGATTGGCGTGCCTCTTTTCCCAATTTGTCGATGTTGACAGTAACTCGGTGATTAGGGATTATTTTTAAGGACTTATTTTCACAGATCTGGATTTGTCGATCGGTGCGTGGCTCTTTATAAAAAAAAATTTAAGCTATGTGCAACTTAGTCTAATGCCACGTTTACTTAGAGAGAAAATTCAAACTATTCAACAGACTTTAGATAAAAATGAATGTGATTGATTGTTGTCACTGAAATTTCGTCTGCACATGGCGACAAGAACTCCACATCATCAAAACAGCAATGAAGTCATTCATGGCACTGAATTAAGTTCACAGCATTCCAGAAGGGTCAAAAACTATACAAAGTAACCAAAAATTGAAGGGCACTTTACAGCAGCTTGGTGCGCGCGCATATGCGCGAGACAAAAACGTGTTTCTAGCGCATGCGCACCCCGACGCGTGCCTGTCAACACAAAAACCCGTGCATCTGCTAATACGGTGCATTAATTGCATAAGTCGGCCTCCCGACCGCCTGTGGACCGGCCCCCAATATGATTTGACCCTCAGATCAGGGTCGGCTCTGCAAATTCGGCGAATTAATGTTCTAAGTGAACCCTAAACAGGTCCGTGTTTACACCGGAAGATGGTTACGTGACCGCCTGGAAAATTGCTATAAATAGCCGTGAAGACTCAT
>ML830436.1:0-31441 GCA_009831015.1 Picea engelmannii | reverse complement strand
GGCTCCGAAGGACCTTCCGCTGGAGGGAGAGGGAACCCCTATCTCTGTCTTCAGCGTGTGCTCTGGTTTCGCTAATAGATCAAGCCTTGAAACCATTGATGACTCCCTTGTCTCATGTTTGATGTTTTTGTTTATTTTCGAATCGTTATTTGCTTTCAGTTGTTAGATAGATTGTATTCTGTTTTGTTTTCTGTTTTCTATTAACCCTTGCTGCCACAGATGTTCTGCCTTGGTGAACCCAACAGGGCATGCAGAGCGGTCTCCATTTTGCTCACCTGGTGACAGATTGACCGCGAACATTGATGATAAAATAAAACAAAATAGAAAAACCCATTGATCCCTACACAACTAAATTCAATCAGAAATCGCAAATTGGTACCCAAAAGAAAAAATTCACAAAGAATTTTAGGGTGTGTTGAGTGCCCAACAAATGGTGATTCTCTGGGCGAAAACAGAAACTATGCTCCTTCCCTCGTGCTTAGCTTGTGAAAATTGGTTGAGAAATCATATGGCTTTATTCTATTATTTCAACAAAAAAAATTTCTATCAATTTGAACAGAAGTTCCCAAGTTCGTGAATCCAGATCCACCTATGGGGTTTAGCTTTTTCATCCCCTTTCTTGTTAACCGCAATCCTTGTCTTTTCTATACAAGAGCCAGGTAGGGCGTCCATTTGCATGAGGCCATTTAGCTATCATTCATTTCTTACAGTGTTGCTCTGCTGACAGTGAGTGTCCATATCCGCAACGAATTCACCCCGACATTACAGACCTTACTCCGCTGCCAGCGAGCATCCATAGCCCCAGCAGAGTTATCTACATACCCTCTCGGACTTTACACTCTTTTTGTGGATCATCTTTTTCTGGCATAAATACCTGATTTAGAGAGGAGGATATATGTTTTTTGACAAGGTGAAAGAATTAAGGCGGAGCTTTCCTTGGATCTATCCATAAGTACATATGATTCTTTCCATATATCCATATTTCCATTTAGATTTACCATGCCACTAGGCAGATATTTCATCGCTTCCCCGGGTAGTATACTTACAAAGACAAAAAATGATTTTGAAAATTTGTGGTTGCCCAGCGTCTCTTATTTTTCATGTAAGTGTAGGTCAGAAGCAAAGTCTGCTTCACTGTATGTATTAAATTTAACTATTGTTTTACGAAACACAACCTAATTAAAAGAAAATTACAAGCAAAAAGAAATAAATAAAAAGGAGTTCGAAGACGGTCTTCCCTAAACCCACACACTCATCCTGATCAAAATTTATGCTAAAAAAGAAACAGAAACTCAAACAAAGCATCAAAAGACACAGAGGGTGTTGGATTCACCGAGAGGGTGTCGGATTCCCCCCTCAGATTCTGCAACTAGTATGTGCCTGCCCCGATATTCTCAGCCACCTAAAAAGGTCCGAGCCATAGATTTTGGAACTTTGAGTTTTTTTCCTTTGGACTCGTTTTCTTTATTCCACTTCAATACTAGGTCTCCTAGTTCGAAATTTTTTTCTTTGGCCTTATGTTTGTTGGACCATATTTTATCTACCTGTTGATAAGCGGTGAACTTAAATTTATCCTTTTCTCTTTCTTCATCCAGCATGAGAAGGGTATCAATCCTTTGTTATAGAGAAGATGAGGACTGGCCTCTTGATGCCTGCGCAAGCTGCAAAGATAGAAGATACAATTCGTTTGGAAGAATTGCTTCTTTCCCATAGACCAAAAAGTACGGAGAGTTTCCTATGGATTCTTTAGGCATTACTCTATCGGCCCATAGGGAATTATGACGTAAAGTATGCCAATTCTTCTGACTTTCAACAACTGTTTTCTTTTAAATTATCACCAATTTTTTATTAGTTGACTCTCCTACATGTTGGACCTTGACCAAGTTTAGAGGAAACGCTGGTCATGCTTGACCATTTTTGGGACTTCGACAGGTTAATCGAAGACGGAGCACCCAAGCGAAGCGGAGATCACGGGATCTCGCACCCTTTTGAGGGACTTTTGGGATTTATGGTTTATGTAACAGGTATGGGATGTCGGCCCATGGGTCTTACCTATGTTTAGGCCCCTTTTAATGTATAAATAATTAGTTAGGCAATGTAAGAAAGAGACCCAGTAGTTACTAGTCATTGATCGGTTTAGTGCATGGCTAGTTGGCTTTGTGCACAAACGTTTTAAGGTTTGCAGAGCTAAGTACAAGTGTTTTGTGCATAGGCTGTGTAGAGGCTCTGTGCTTGGACCTAACTCGGGAAGGAGGATCTGGCGAGGTGCGCACAGACCTCTTGTCCTATGCGGAGTTGGTGTTGTGGCTTAGTGCATGTATGAAGATTGGAAGGAAATAATAAGAAGAGAAGAACATTGACGGGCGTAGCCCCACACTGGGGTGAACCATGTATATCCTGTGTCGATGTGCTTTGTGCTATGGTGTTCATGTTGTTTATGTACTTAATTTCTTAATCTAGATGTATGATAGATCCAGTTGGTGCTTAGTGCTTTATGATGTGAATGAATGTTAGATCTACTTTAATGCTATGTGTTGAATGATTAGATATGCTTGGATCTTGGTTGTCACTGCGTTGATCTGTAATTAGGGTTTTAACCTGCGATGTGAATAAAGGAGTTAGAGACTAATGAATATTATTGGCTAAGTGCTCTGTTAAGTATTATGATCACAGATCTATGTCCCATCTAGGTTGCAAATACCTGAGTCCTGCAACCCCCCCAGCCTCTACCTCGGGTGAGACTTCATCTTTTTTGTAGGTGTTGCCGAAAGGGCTGGTAGTTATGGTTTTTTTGGTGCGTTGTTGAAGCATTGAACCCTGGGTCTTCCCTTGTGCCAACAAATGGTTCTGTTGTCGGGACCCAAAACTATGATTGTTGGGAACTAAAGAAAAGAGAAAGCTCTGTGCGTAGATCTGTTGTTGTAGTGCGCAGTATTCTACTTGACTTGTGAAGCTCTGTGCTAAGAAGGGAATTGGATCTGAAGAAAAGAGGTAAGATCTTAAAGCTTTGTGCTCTAGTAGAGGTAAGATAAGTGGAAATTTTTGTTTCGAAAGAATGGATCTAGGTATGTTTGATAGATTTTTTCCTAGTCTAAAAACTAGGGTGCAGCTAGAAGAGAGAATATTTGATATGAATAAATCTGATAGAAATAATGAAAGATATGTTATTCCTATGCATAGAAAAAAAAATTGGACTAACAAGTGGATGGAGGATCCTAGAAAGAATCTTTTTTTGATTCATCACTATAATCCCAGTGCACGGTACAGGAAAGGTTGGGGATCATTTAAGAAAAAGAGAGGATTGACTCTTTGTTATAGTTGCAGAAGACCGAGACATCTTGCTAAGGAATGCCCTGGTACAAGTCCTATTTGTCTTTGTTGTAAAGTTGTTGGTCATGAGGTTTTGGATTTCCCTAGAATGATTGCTAAAGTTGAAAAGATTAATATGAGACTAGAAAACCATGAAGAAGGTCAAGAGAATAAGGATATGCTAGGACAGCAGAAAGAATCGGAGACTATATTATTGCAGATGAAAGAAACCTTGAGTGATCACAAAGACATCAGTTTACCAGATATCTTAAAAGAGAAGGAGTGCATAGAAATAAGAATAGGAGACTTCGACATAGATTGTGTTCTGAATGAGGAAACAGAGGTGAATATCATGACAGAAAGTACTTGGGAAATTTTGGGAAAGCCTGCTATGATTCCTTCATTGGGAGGAATAGGATTTTTTAAAGGAAAGATGATAACTCTATGTGGAAGACTTACTCATGTACCTATGGCTTCTCATGGAGCATCGACGAAAGAAGAATTTGAGGTTGTTAAGTTTGTTGAGAACAACACTCCTTTTGCACTTTTGTTAGGAAGGACCTGGATTGAGAAAGATCAGATCCGAAGGAAAGAAGAAGAGGAAGCTATAGAATAGAAAAAGAAAGAATTAAGGGATTTCATGGCTAGGAGAATAGCGCGCTTAATAAAGAACAGGAGGCCAAGTTGAAGAAACTAAGGGCTAGAGAACTAGCTGTCGAGCTTGAAATAATGCAAGAAGGCTTAAAGAACCTGTCCATGCACAAGAGAAGAGCACCAACCCCTGAAGTAATAAGAGAAGAGGTTTTCCACTTAAACCCTGTGAACGACCCTCAGCAATGCGAATTTACTATGCTAAGAGCAGATAAGAATAAAAATGGAAAGAGGGATCTAGCGACTCAGAGCACAGGAAAGAAGGCCAAAAATCTCAACAAAAAGAAAGCAAAGCTAGAAAACTTGCACGAGGTTCCAAAGAAGACTTCGCAGAAAGAAGGCTTGCAGGACTTGAACCTCGTCAGAATAGAAGAATAGCACATACTGGCACTTCGCCATGGCAAAGCAATATGACCGCATTGGCATGTTTACTGGCAATGTGTGTTTGTCATTGATGGCAAGAACAGCAGCGACAATGGCATGTTTATAGGCAAGAACAACAGCGACGATGGCATGTCTATAGGCAAGAACAACAGCAATGATGGCATGATTACTGGTAGAGTGTGCAATCAAATCTCGGGAGGAATAGCGTAGATTTTCATCCAGAGTGCAAGTGTGCACCAGGGTCGAGGTTAACTTCATTGCCAAAGATCAAGAGAGATAGCGTTTTTCAAAAATGCAGACGAGTCCCAAAGTCATCAGGACTTGCAGAAGGATCAAAGGTCAAGGCCTTTGACACTTATAAATTCTTCCAAGTTGGGAGGAAGTGTAATATGAGGAGGAGGAGCAACAATGGTCGTTGGATCACCAATCTCGAACACCCAATGGTCGTTAGATCAGAATCCAGTGACCAGAGGAAGCGCAGAGGAGAAGTATAGATCTGATCCGTTGGATCTGAGCATCGAGGACCAACAGTCGTCGTATCTAGTATAACTGTGAAGAGGATAGTGGTCGAGAGCCATCCTCCAACTTCTTGAAATGCGAAGTCACGATGAGATCTGAGTCGTTGGATCCAAACGACATGTGGCGAGAGATTAGCATTTCACTGACTCGCGAACTGGAAAAGTCAAAGGTGAGAGTTGTAGGAACTCGTGATGTCTGAGTTCGCAAGTTGAACTAGACCATTAGATCATGGGGAGTTGTGAGTCATTGATCTAACGCTCGCAAATATCGGGAAGGTAGGAGTCAAATAATTGAGGAGCTGGGAGTCGCAGCAATCCTAGTCATTCATCTGGGAAGGACATGTGGCAGCCGATAAAGCAGTTTCGCAAAATCAAAAGTTGGAAGAAGGGAGGTGAGTAGTCCTCCAACTTCACGAAATGCGAAGTCACGATATGATCTTAGTCGTCGGATCACCGAGGATTGTGGGTCGTTGATTTGGAGTAGGTTTTGAAAAATTAGAAGTCAAGAGAAGGGAGGTGAGTATTCCTCCAACTTTGTGAAACCTGAAGTCTCGATAAGATCTGGACCGTTGGATCATAGAGGGTTATGGGTCATCAATCTGACACAGAGCGTTGAATTGGGAATTGGGAGCTCAAAGATTCAAGGTTGGTTGACATTCAAACACCCGACATGCAAGGTCATGATTTGATCACAGTCGTCGATCAAAGGGATAGCGTGGATCGTTGATCAGCCACAACGAAGTTCACAAGTTTGTGAAACGCGAAGCACCCTTTTGCTTGGCCCCTGGTCACATCCAAGGTCACATCAGCAAAAATTTAAGGGAGGAGCTAGCATGTCTCTAAGCTCCACTTCGGAGATCATCGAGATCGTGAAGTGCCCATTTGATTAGCAAGTGGCCACAGCCAGTGGTCACATCAGCGAAGGTTAAGGGAGGAGCTATCACATCGCTAGGATCGACATCGGAGATCACGAGTTGGGAGAATCGAGGCAACTCACAGTTGAATATCCGATGTCCAAGATCATGAAGCACCTTTTGGTCAGGCCTATGGTCACAACTCGTGATCACATGAAAGGAAGGGACTTAGCCAGAAAAGAGAGCGCCCACTGTGTAGTTTTCTCAGAAAGGGAAAAACCACCAAAGGCATGAGCGCATGGAGGTTCTCTGGGTAACTTCCAGAAACCACTAATCATTTCTACCAGAGAATTTCAATGAGGCTTCAAAATGTTTGCCAGAGAAGCTGAAGAGACTCAAGGTAACTATCAGTGGAATGAAGAGATAATCGACAAATTGAAAAGTGTCAAAGACTGTTACTGCCAGTGATGCCAAAAGAATCTCAGGATGAACGGCCATTCATGGTGAACAGACTGATCATAACCACCAGAGAATATGAAGAGTTTCCAAGATGATCTGGTAGAGGACTCGACGTGTGAATAACATGTAGAACAGAGAAGAGAGTTTGTTCTCTGTGATAGTTTATGCATGCGAGAAGAAGGTGGTTGTGCAGAGGACCAGAAGAATATATAAGAGGTGCAAAGCATAGAATGAATGGAGGTAACAGAGTATGAAATGAAGCAAAAAAGTTGAACAAAGAGGCTGGTATGCGTGGAGGAGAACATTGATGTAGGCAGAGCAGAGCAGTGTAGCAGAATAGTGATGAGACTGGTAAGCTATTGATAAATATTGTATCACTGTAATAGATTCCAGCAAGCAAAGATTTATATTTCAGGGTGGTAGGGTGGTGCTAGGGAGGACTGTTTACCTCGGAGTTTCAAGTGGGTGCTTAAACACAGGGACTTGTAGCTTCCATCTGGTTGAAGCCATAAAAACCAGGGTGGTAGGGTGGTGCAAGGGAGAACTATTATTCTTTGTTATGCAAGTTGGTGCCTGTGTGACTAGAAGTTGGTGCTTCCATCCAGTTGGTGCTGGAACACTCAGGGAGTTGGTGCTTCCTTCTAGTGGGTGCTAGAGAAACCAGAGAGTTGGTGATCTCAGCAAGTTGCAGCTTGTAAAACAAAGGTGGTAGCCTCACAATGAGTTGGTGCTCATAAGAATGATAATGTACAAAAATAAAGACTACTTATCATATCAAGAAGAAGAGGTTTTCTCCCTTTATGGGCTTCCTCGGGAATATCTATCTCTCTATGCTTCATGTGTGTGATTGATGTTGAATACTCTATTGCTTACTTCCCTGCATTATTGTGATCATCATTGAGTGTTTTGTAATGACTTTTAAATGGTTATAATTGTTTAAGCACAGTAACAATTGATTCACCCCCCCCTCAGTTGTCTAACAATTGGTATCAGAGTTCGTTCCTTTTATCTAAGGGTAGATCCTAGAGCTTAAACATGGCTAGCCATGAAGGAACTTCAACCAATAAATCCCCCCTATTCAATGGAACAAACTTTGCCTTCTGGAAAGTTAGGATGAGAACCTACATAATGGCTTTAGGTGCAGATGTCTAGGATGTGATAGAGACTGGTTATGTAAAGCCAGTTGTACTAGCTAATAAGGATGAAAAGCTAGAATTCATCTTCAACGCTAAGGCTATGAATGCTATTCTGAGTGGGCTTGCAGAAGCAGAATTTGTAAAAGTTATGCACTTAGAATCTGCCAAAGAAATGTGGGACAAACTCATTAGCAGTTATGAAGGTAATGAGAAGGTAAAGGATGCCAAGCTTCAACTTACATATTACAGTTTGAACAGCTAAATATGAAAGAGGATGAAACTGTTGGGAAGTACTTTCTAAGAGTTGAAGAACTAGTAAATGCAATGAAAGGACTTGCTGAAAATTTTGAGGAAGCCTCGTTAGTTCAGAAAATCTCGAGATCTCTGTCAGGCAGGTTCAACCCAAAGGTCTCTGCTATAGAAGAACTTAATGATCTAAAATATCTGCCTTTTGATCAACTTCTAGGAACGTTGACTGCATATGAAATGAGGATAGGTAAAGATAAATCCACCTCTAGAGAAGAATCATTTAAAGCATATAAGAATGAGGATTCTGAGCCTGATGAAATTGAAGCAAAATTTGTGAGAAGACTACAGAAAGGATCAAACAAGTACTAAGGAAAGTTTCCCTTCAAATGTTTTAACTGTGGAAAGATAGGTTACTTTACATCTAAATGTCCACACAAGAAGAAGGACCAGAATGTTGAAGGTGAAGAGAAGTATAAATCCAAGAGATTTGGTAAAAAAAAAAGTTTGTGTAAACAATGATGACTCTTCAGGAGACACAGATAGTGATTTTGATTGTGAAGAAAAGGTTAATGACTTTATGCTTATGGACAAAGAGGATTATAATAATGAAAGCATGGGAAGTGATTCTAATGAAGAAGAAGTTGTGGTTGACTTGGAAGGAGAACTGATCAGTTCCCTAAAAGAAATTGACAAACTCATATTTAAGAAGAAAAAGAAAAAACAGTTGATAATACAATTCGAGAAAGATAGGAAAAAACCTGTTGAAAACTTTGCCCTACTAAAAGTATAATTAGAAGAAGCAAAGAAAATAGAGGACATTCTGAAACAAAAGTTATCAGAGAAGCAAGCAAGATGTGAAGCCTTGGAAGAAGAGGTAGTAAAAACCAGAAAAGAGATGGAGAAGTTTAACGCATTGTATCTCCAAAATCTTCCAGGCATTAAAGCCTAAGAAGGATTAGCTATCATTCTGAATCAACAAAGGAATCCAAATTTGAAAACTAGTTTGGGTTATGAAGAAGGATCAAGTAGTGGTTGAACAAGCAACAAAGAATCCATCAAGTTTGTCAAATCTACATTCATTGACAACAAAAATATGGAGAAACAAAGGAAGATAATCAGTCACCAAGGAAGAGTGAAAGAAAAAGTACTAGAACTGAACCTATAAAATAAAGAAATAATACACCCTCTGCTCAAAGAAATCATCAACATGGAATAAATTGACCTGCTCAAAGAAGACAGCCATTTTCCAGGTACAAAGGATTTTTCTATGGATATTGTTTTTTCTGTTCTAACTTTGGTCACAAAGCTATATATTTTTCTTTAAGATTTAGATATAAACAATCAAAACACTCAAGGAATAGATATATGCCGCAACAAAGAATGAGACAACCAAGTAACAAACAACCACAAATTGAAAATCATGTGATGGCTGGGAAAAAAAGACAGGTTAAGCATAACAATCGTTATGATCCTTTATTCAATGAACCAGAATGTCACTCCTACCATAATTATGGACATAAAGTTGCAGACTGTCGCTTAAGAAACTATGAGCCAGATTCGAATCCCTCTGCTGAAAATGTCAAGGTTTGGAAGAAGAAATAAAATGACAAGTGTGGATTAGTGTTGTTAGCTCAAAGACAAAATAACCCTCATTATATTGACAATGGATGCTCCAAACATATGACAGGAGACAAAAGTAAGTTTTTGTCTCTAAGTGAAAGAAAATCAAGAAATGTAACCTTTGGAAATGATGCTCTAAGTAAAATCAAGGGTAAAGGGATGGTGAGTTTAAGTAATGGCAAAGGAAAAGTCTAGGATGTTTTGTTTGTAGATGGGTTGAAACTTAATTTGCTCAGTGTAAGTCAAATGTGTGATAGAGGATGTGAAGTGGTGTTCACTTCCAAGGATTGCAAGATAAAGTCTGTAAACTCATGACAAGTGGTGGCTAAAGGCATAAGGACAAATAATAATGTATATGTGTTGAAAGAATATAGAGAAGAGTGTCATCTAAGAAAACATGATGAAAGATGGTTATGGCATAGGAGACTTGGACATATAAACTTTGATCACTTAATCAAGCTCAAAAATCTTGAGGCAGTGAAAGATATTCCAAGAATATCAAAGCCACAAGATTCTATGTGTAAACCCTGCCAAGTAGGAAAGCTAACCAGGACACAGTTTAAATCCAAGAGCTCTACTTCAACAGAGAAACCACTCCAATTAGTTCAGATGGATTTATGTGGACCATCAAGACAAGAAGGCACAGGAAAGGAAAACTACTTCATGGTGATCATTAATGATTACTCCAGACTCACTTGGGTTGCTTTTCTCAAAGAAAAATATGAAGCATTTGAGAAATTTAAAATATTTAAGGCTCTAACTGAGAATCAAACAAGCAACAGATTAAAGGTTGTAAGATCTGACAAAGGAGGATAATTTATGTCAAGTGATATCAAGGAATTATGTGATAAACATGGGATCAAGACAGAATACACCATCCCAGGAACTCCATAGAAAAATGGAGTAGTTGAGAGGAAAAACAGAACAGTTCAGCAAATGGCCAGGTCAATGATGAATGAGAAGAAAATTGGTCAAACCTATTGGGTAGAAGCAATACACACATCATTCCATGTTATTAACAAATCCCACCTCAGACCACAGAGTGACAAGACACCTTATGAACTATGGTATGGAAGACTTGCTTCAATCAAACACTTCAAAGTCTTTGGGAGTAAGTGCTACATAAAGAATAATAATGAAAACCTTGGCAAGTATGATGACAGGGCTGATGAAGGCATCTTCTTAGGATATTTTGTCAATAGTAAAGAATATAGATGCTTTAATAAAAGATTGCATAAATTAGTTGATTGCATTGATATAAAGGTTGATGAAGGAGTCCCAGTAAGAGAGGTGGGCAATATTGAGTCTGCTACAGAGGACACAGCTGAAGTTGAAAATGAACTAGTCCAAGAATCAGAAAAAGAAGACTCTGAGTCAAATGAAGATACAAATACTCAGGCAGACTCAAATCAGCAGACAGCATCAAATCCTTCCTCCATAATTACTCAAAAGAATCATCATTCAAGTCAGATAATTGGTGAGAAAGACAAAGGTCTACAAACCAGGAGAAGGATAATCAAAGACACCGAGAAATGACATATAGCCTTCATATCCATGGTGGAACCCAAGAACTTTAATGAAGCCAGTAAAGATGTAAATTGGTTAAAATCAATGAATGAGGAACTGGACCAGATTGAAAAGAATGACACTTGAGGACTCATTCCTAGGCCAACAGATAAAAATGTAATAGGATCAAAATGGGTCTACAAAAATAAGATGAATGAGCAAGGAAATATTGTAAGAAATAAGGCTAGATTGGTCTACAAAGGATATGCTCAAATAGAAGGACTGGATTTTGATGAAACATTTGTGCCCGTAGAAAGATTAGAAGCTATTAGAATGTTTCTTGCCTATGCTTGTCATAAACAGTTTAAAGTCTATCAAACGGATGTCAAGTCAGCTTTTCTAAATGGAGATCTAAAAGAATAAGTCTATATGGAACAACCAGAGGGTTTCCAACTGTTGAATAACCCTGACTTTGTCTGCAAGCTAAAGAAATCCTTATATCGGTTGAAACAAGCTCCTCGTGCCTGGTATTACAGACTGGATACATATCTTCAAAACAAAGAGTTTAAGAGAGGAACAGTTGACAACAATATATATATATATCAAAACAGAGGTTAATGATTTTCTCATTGTGTTGGTCTATGTAGATGAAATCATCTTCGGTAGTAATAATGCTTCATTGGTACAATGGTTTTCTTTTGCCATGCAGTCCGAATTTGAAATGTCTATGATAGGGGAACTATCATTTTTCCTTGGTCTGCAAATTACTTAGAGGTCTGCAGGAATATTTCTTTCTCAAGAAAAATATCTAAGAGAAATGTTGAAAAGGTTTCAAATCGAAGATTCTAAACCTATGATAACACCTATGGTCATTGGATGTAAGTTAAGAAAGGATGATGACTCACCTGATGTTGATCAGAGTTCATATAGTTCTATGATAGGCATCCTATTGTACATCATAGCATCCCTTCCAGACATAATGCATGTTATTGGAATGGTAGGAAGGTATCAGTCTGCACCTAAACAGAGTCATTTGTTAGTTGTCAAAATAATATTCAGAGACTTGAAAGGGACAATGAACTATGGCCTATGGTGTCCTAGGAATCAGAATTTTCAACTATCATTCTATTCATATGTTGATTGGGATAACTGTGTGGATGAAAGGAAAAGCACGAGTGGAGGTGCATTCTTCTTAGGAGATTCTCTTGTAGCATGGTTGAGGAAGAAGAAAGGTTCCATTTCCTTATCAACTACAAAAGTTGAATGCATTGCAGTTTCCACTTGTTGTACCCAAGTATTGTGGATGATTCAGACACTTGCAGACTTGGAGGTAAAATATATTGCACCGATCCCAATTCATTGTGACAGAACCAATGCAAACAGTGTGTCAAAGAACCATGTATTTCACTCCAAGACTAAGCATATACCCATCAAGTGTCACTTCTTGAGAGAACAGGTGATCAACATTGTTCTTTCTTTGCATTATATTCCATCCAAAGATCATATTGTTGATATCTTCACTAAACCGCTTGCAACAGCTCAGTTTGAGTATCTATGCCATAAACTGGGCGTGACCCCATTATCAACCTAAGAGAGCCCATCCTGTCAGGGGGAGTATGTGTTGGTTGAATATCTGATACCTCTGAAAAGTACTGCAACAGCTTAGGGGGAGCATGTTTTCTTTGACATTGATGTCAAAGGGGGAGAAAAGGTGTGGTCATTCTACAGTTGGAGGTCTAAGAAGAATAGTGCAGCCATTCAGGGTTGCCATCAATGCCAAAGGGGGAGATTGTTGGAATGTTTACAGGTAGAGTGTGCTTGTGATTGATGGCAAGAATAGCAACGACGATGGCATGTCTACAGGAAAGAGCAGCAGCGACGAGGGCATGTCTACAGGAAAGAACAACAACAATGATGGCATGACTACTAGCAGAGTGTGAAATCAAAGCTCAGGAGGAATAGCACAGAGTTGCACGCAGAGCGCAAGTGTGCGCCAGAGCCAAGGTTAACTTCAATGCCAAAGATTAGGAGAGATAGCATTTTTAAGAAACGCAGATGAGTCCCAAAGTCATCAAGACTCGCAGAAGGATCAAAGGTCGAGGCCTTTGACACTTAGAAATTCTTCCAAGTTAGGAGGAAGTGTAAGCTCAGGAGGAGGAGCAACAGTGGTCATTGGATCACCAATACTGAATACCTGATGTCCATTAGATTAGAGTCCAGTGACCAGAGGAAGCGCAGAGGAGAAGTACATATCTAGTCCATTGGATCTGAGCACCGAGGACCAATAGTCGTCGGATCCAGTATAACTGCGAAGAGGATAATGACCAAGAGCCATCCTCCAACTCCGTGAAATGCGAAGTCACGATGAGATATGAGCCATTGGATCCAGAGGACACGTGGTGAGAGATCAGCATTTCGCTGACTCGCGAACTGGAAAAGTCAAAGGTGAGAGTTGTAGGAACTCACGATGTCTGATTTCGCGAGTTGATCTAGAACATTAGATCATGGGCAGTTATGAGCCTTTGATTTGACGCTCATAAATATCAGGAAGGCAGGAGGCAAATACCCAAGGAGTTGGGAGCCACAGCAATCCTAGTCATTCATCTGGGAAGGACATGTGGCAGTCGATAAAGAAGTTTCAGAAAATCAGAAGTCGAAAGAAGGGAGGTGAGTAGTCCTCCAACTTCGCGAAATGAGAAGTCTTGATATGATCTAAGCCATTGGATCACCAAGGATCGTGGGTCATTGATTTGGAGCAGGTTTCAGAAAATCAAAAGTCGGGAGAAGGGAGGTGAGTAGTCCAACTTCGCGAAACGCGAAGTCTTGATAAGATCCGGACCGTTGGATCACAGAGGGTTGTGGGTCGTTGATCTAACACAGAGCGTTGAATCAGGAATTGAGAGTTGGAAGAGTCAGGGTTGGCTCACGTTAAAACACCCAACACATGAGGTCACGATTTGATCACAATTGTCGATCAAAGGGAGAGCGTGGACCATTAATCAGGCACGACAAAGTTCATAAGTTCGTGAAATGTGAAGCACCATTTTGCTTGGCCCCTAGTCACATCCAAGGTCACATCAGCGAAAATTTAAGGGAGGAGCTAGCATGTCACTAGGCTCCACTTTGGAGATCGTTGAGATCACGAAGCGCCCATTTGATTAGCGAGTGATCACATCAGTGAAGGTTAAGGGAGGGGCTAGCAAGTCACTAGGCTCCACATCGGATATCACAAGTTGGGATAATCGAGGCAACTCACAACTAAATATCCGATGTTTGAGATCACAAAGAACCTTTTGGTCAGGCCTATGGTCAAGTGAAAGGAAGGGGCTTAGCCAGAAAAGCGTGCGCCCATTGTGTAGTTTTCTCAGAAAGGGAAAATGCGCCAAAGGCATGAGCGCACAGAGGTTCTCTGGGTAACTGCCAAAAACCACTTATTCTTTCTGCCAGAGAATTCGAAGAGGCTTCAGGGTGATCACCAGAGAATCTGAAGAGACTCAAGGTAACTATCAGTGGAATGAAGAGACAATCGACAGATTGAAAAGTGTCAAAGACTGTTACTGCCAGTGATGCCAAAAGAATATCAGGATGAATGGCCATTCATGGTGAACAAACTAAGCATAACCACCAGAGAATACAAAGAGTTTCCGGGATGATCTGGCAGAGGACTCGGCATGTGAATAACATGCAGAACAGAGAAGAGAGGTTGTTCTCTATGATATTTTACGTATGCAGGAAGAAGGTGGTTGTGCAGAGGACCAGAAGAGTATATAAGAGGTGCAACGCATAGAATGAATGGAGGTAATAGAGTACAAAATGAAGCAAAAAAGCTAAACAAAGGGGTTGGTATGTGTGGAGGTGAACACTGATGTAGGAAGAGCAGAGAAGTGTAGCAGAACAGTGATGAGACTGGTAAGCTATTGATAAATACTGTATCAATGTAATAGATTCCAACAAGTAAAGATTTATACTTCAGGATGGTAGGGTGGTGCTAGGGAGGACTGTTCTCCTCAGAGTTTCAAGTGGGTGCTTGAACACGGGGAGTTGTAGCTTCCATCTGGTTGAAGCCAGAAAAACCAGGGTGGTAGGGTGGTGCAAGTGAGAACTATTGTTCTATGTTATGCAGGTTGGTGTCTATGTGACTAGAAGTTGGTGCTTCCATCCAGCTGGTGCTGGAACACTCAGGGAGTTGGTGCTTCCTTCTAGTGGGTGCTAGAGAAACCAGAGATTTGGTTCTCTCAGCAAGTTGTAGATTGTAAAACAAAGGTGGTAGCCTCACAATGAGTTGGTGCTCATAAGAATAATAATGTATAGAAAATAAAGACTACTTATCATATCAAGAAGAAGAGGTTTTCTTCCTTTATGGGTTTCCTCAAGAATATTTGTCTCTGTGTGCTTCATGTGCGTGATTAATGTTGAATACTCTATTTCTTACTTCCCTGCATTATTGTGATCATCATTCAGTGTTATGTAATGAGTTTAAAATGGTTATAATTGTTAAATCACAGTAACAACTTATTCACCCCCCCCCCCTCTCAGTTGTCTAATAGACCATTGGAGGCATCCTGATCGATAGAACGACGCTCCAGAACGACTAGAAATGCAGTTATTGCCAGAAAGATCACCATTGGACGGTTGGGACCATGCCATAATGGATGGATTGAGGCATTCTTGCCCGTTGGAGGAATCTGTTACGAATTTGTCTATTTAATCCATCAAATGTCTCACAAGGGACACTTTTGCAAATTGTGATTATTCGAGCCCACAGAGAACTGATTGTTATCATGTTGTGCTTATTGAGACCTTGCCACATGTTTTTCTTACCTAGAGCACATGTTCACCTACTTGATCATTTGACGACAAGTGTGTATACCGGGCGAACATAGCGCAATAGAGAAGTTTGTAGAAGAAATCTTGATCGACCTTATGGCTGAGAAGGTCATGTCCGCGGGAGTATAGGCCTCGTCTATGGGGGTATTGCAAGCATCCCCCTCGACTGCATGACGATCCAGTCGATCTGGGCCATCCCAAACCACAACGACCTGGAAAAAGTGAAGCTCATCGTGTCGGTCTTGCCCGACTACATCCCGCCTCTGGCTGGCACGGTTATTCGTGACAGCGTTCCAAGACATTTCGAGTACACCCTCATTATTGCGTACCTCCCGAAGGGAATACGCGTAGTGGGAACACAGCTAGGATTGATCCCTGACCTTAAGATCAGCGAATTTAACCTGGGAGATAGGAATAATTATGCCTTGCTTGCACCGCATAAGTACTTGACAAAGAAAATGGGGAAGAAGCCAAAGATAGTCCCTCAACCATGGACTAAGGAGATCGCAAGGTCCACCATCCTCAACGTCATGAAGATACCCCAATTCAGCATACATCAGGAGGTTAACGAGTGCGTTAAACTCCTCTTGTCGTGCTACCATGGAGGTTATCTATGGTTAGACAGGTGTGTGACTGTGGATCTGGTGTTGATCCACATGATCACTGGATTAAGCATGCAGGGACCGGACCCTCATAAATTCTACCAAGGGAAGGTTGCAGATCGCACCTTGGCGCAGAAAATTAAGGACACCTATGGAGATGTGGAGAAGGGGAAGCGGGGCTACAAGGTAGCCTCCATCCAAGATGGCATAGTGTGCCTAGCTTGTCAATTGATCACTGGTAAGCTCGTCAAGAAGAGAAGACCAACACAAGTCATGGGGTTCCTCGTCGACCTCGTAGGAAAGTGCATTGAAGGGATGTAGATGAACTGGGCGAGCTACCTTGTCAACCAGTTGGAGCAGGATTGTCGCAAGGCGCGGGACCAGGGCTACGAGTTTCACTTCAGCTAGTTGTTGATTCTCATTTCCTTTGTCGCTTGGGAGATGTTGAAGGGAGCGACCTTCCGTGAAGTCGAGTCATATGAACCATTGGCCGTGAGGTTCATCACCCTGTGGTATTCAAGCGATATGGAGAAGTTGTGGCAGTCAAACGTTGTCTTCCACACATACTACTTACAGCTCATGCAAGCCATTGAGTCATTCCCCCGAATGACTCTGAATACCTTGCATACTTACAGGCCAATAGTGAAGTTCTGTGCAGACAGGCACTTCATTTACATCACTGCGCGCAGAGATGAAAGCAGGGAGGAGTTGCAGTTGTATTACAAATTAACCGATGAAGACATGGAAGAGATAACCAAGGAATGGTCGGTTGAATTCCTTGTACCAGTCAAACAGACAGATCTCTCCCACCCCCATATCATCTGAAGTCTTGTGGTCACCCGAGAAGAATATGATGGACCGAGCAGTGCCAAGAAGAAGAAGAAGAAGGAAGAGGTGTAGAAAATAAACAGCGCATCGGAGGAAACTACATCTGATTCACCTGGAGGAGGAGGAAATGACGAAGTAAACCAAGAAGAGGAAGTGGAATAAGACAAGCAGGAAAAGGGTGAAGTGACACCGCCTAAGGATCCCCTTATGGAATCCAAGACATCAAAGAAAATAAAGGTTTCTCATAAGAAACCTTCAGCGCGGAAGAAGTCACGGGCCAACGAACCGCAGTCATAGACTGTGCTCACAATGGATGACATTGACCTCATCATCGTTATTGTAGCAAACACTTCGGAGGATATTTTGCAACGAAACGAAGCCAAGCAGGAAACAATGTATGGTAGGATCGAGGTGGAGCTGAAAGGGGTACAACAAGCCCTCTATTCGAGCAATGCAGTGTCCACTACGTCGTCGTCATTAGAAGGTGCATAATTGGGGGATGAGCCCACCCAATTGCGAAGGATAGCAGATGCTACATAGGCTCACCTTTGACGAGTACAAGAATAAAAGAAGCAGGCCATAGAGGCCTTGAAGAAATCAAAGGAGGAAACCCTATAGCTACTTCGGGTTGCGAAGCAAGAGAAAGATGACCTTTGAGTGAAGTTTGAAGAGGATAGAGAACAGATCCAGAGAGAAAAATACCAGTTGTTCACAGAGCAGACTGAGGTCAAGGAGGCAGTGGCTAGAGTACTTTTCTCTGTGTTGGGATTGGCCCAAATGGAAGAAGAAACAGTTGAGAGCCAAGTGGGAAAGCTCACTAAATCCATTTAGCAGCTTCAAGTGAGAGTAGTAGAGATAGAACTGTAGGCAGTACTGAGCACAGTGAGTGATCAGAGGGAAGAAACTTCCAGTAGCGCAGTAGAAAGAATCAAGGCACTGGCTACAGAATGCAAGCAGCTCAATAACCGAAATGCGCAGACCTATGAGCACCTTTTGAAAGACCTGGAGCTGAGGAGATTGGAGGCACAGCTCCAAGAGGTGAAGTAATAGGCATCGACAGTGCAAGAGCATTTGAAGCTTCTTACCGCAGTGGAGAAGATGAAAGGTCACAGGAGCAGCGCGCAGTTCAACAAGAGGTCAATAGCATTCAGAGTAGAGTCATGGAAGTGAGCCAGCGACTCCAACCGGTGCAAGACAAAGCCTGCACCCTCTTTGAAGAGATCAAGGGACAAGGTGCACATATGGAACAAGTGGTCACCATAGTGGAACAGTGCTTGGAAGGGCCTGTCACCGAGAAATTCATTCAGGATTTCATTGAACAGGAGGCTCTAGAGAAGTACAAAGTTGAGGTAGCTCAAGCTAAGCTTGAAGCCTTCAAAGTAGAGTTGCCCAAATCAGAGTGACTCAAGACGAGTCACGGGTGAGTGTTGGGGGCATGTTGGCCCTTGAGTAGGTTTAGAGGAAACATTGGTCATGCTTGACCATTTTTGGGGACTTCAACCAGATGGTCGAAGACGGAGCACCCGGGCGAAGTGGAGATCACGAGATCTCGCACCCTTTTGCAGGATTTTTGGGTTTTAGGGTTTATGTAATGGGTATGGGATGTCATCCCATCAGTATTACCCATGTTTAGGCCCCTTTTGTAATGTATAAATAAGTATCTAGGTGATGTAAGAAAGAGACCTAGTAGTTACTAGTCATTGATCAGCTTAGTGCGTGGCTAGTTGGCTTTGTGCACGAACATGTTAAGGTTTGCAGAGCTAAGTACGAGCGCTTTGTAAGTGCTTTGTGCACATACTGTGTAGAGGCTCTATGCTTGGACCTAACTCGGGAAGGAGGATCTAGCAAGGTGCACGCAGATCTCCTGTCCTATGCGGAGTTGGCGTTGTGGCTTGGTGCATGTAAGAAGATTGGAAGGAACTAATAATAAGAGAAGAAGATTGGTGGACGTAGCCCCACATTGGGGTGAACCATGTATATCGTGTGTCGATGTTCTTTGTGTTATGGTGTTCATGTTGTTTATGTACTTAATTTCTTAATCTAGATGTATGATAAATCCAGGTCGTGCTTAGTGCTTTATGATGTGAATGAATGTTAGATCTACTTTAATGCTATGTGTTGAATAATTAGATATGCTTGCATCTTGGTTGTCACTACAATAATCTGTAATTAGGGTTTTAACCTGCGATGTGAATAAAGGATTTAGAGACTAATTAATATTATTGGCTAAGTTATTTGTTAAGTATTATGATCGCAGATCTATGTTCCATCTAGGTTGCAGACACCTGAGTCCTGCAACCCCCCCTGCCTCTACCTTGGGTGAGACTTCATCTGCTTCGTAGGTGTTGTTGAAAGGGTCAGTAGTTAGGTTTTTGTTGGTGCGTAGTTGAAGCGTTGAACCCTAGGTCTTCCCCTGTGCCAACACTACCCCATTACCTTGCAGATAGTAGTTTGCAGAATATCTTATTATGGTCCCCTTATCAAGGGTGAATTATGTCAAGCACGTGGAAGAAAAGTAGACAGCATTGTCAAAAATGAGGACAGAGGGAATCACAAACCTTGTTATTAGTTGTTGTTTTAAAAATTGGATCACTACATTTTCATTAAAGTGCGTGAGAGGGATAGCCTCCATCCATCTCATGAAATAATCTGTAGCAGTCAAGATATATTTATGTTATTTTGAAGAATTGGGAGTAATATATCCTATGACATCTTTTCCCCACTTCTCAAATGGTATCGATATGGTCATCGGCTGGAGTGGAATGGTTTCCCTCTACCTATCGTCGCTTACTTGACAAGATTTACATCTCCTGGCATATGCATGAGCGTGCCTGAACAGAGTAGGCCAATAAAACACACCCCGTAATATTTTGTGAGACGTGATTTCTCCCACAAAATGTCCACCTGTTGGGTCGTCATAGAGTTCTCTCAGTACCTATTTTACATCATCATGTTCAAGAAGTCTAAGGAGTACTCCAACATAGTTTACGTGGAAAAGCACATAATTTATGAGGCAATATTGAGCGAACTTTAACCTGAGAGCTCTCCTTTATCTAGGGTTTAGGTTTTCTGGATAGGTTCCATGGTGTAGGAGATAAGACAGGTTTCCATATTAGGATGCTTTCCTAGGAGGAACATATAAGGCTTTGTTGCACCATAATGAAAACTCGTTTTCCCAACTGGAGTCTTCTGCATTGATCAGATCTTGGGCCTCAGTAGCCAGTTTACACAATCCTTGACTCTTGACTATTTTGGCAAGTTTGATGTCTATATAAAATTCCTGAATGACTGCCATCCAATTTCCCATTATTTCTCCAATTTCTTGTTGGGTGAACGGAGATCTGACTACAGGGTCAGGTACTATGACTTTAGTGTGATTCTTAAGAACATAGGCTCTGAAATGTTTGACCACTTTATAAACTATGTAAGCTTGTTTGTCTATAGATGGATAGTTCAGTTCGGCTCCTTGAAGGTTAGTGCTTATAAATGATATCAGTGCCTCATTGTTTTCATCATCCTTTTGGGTAAGTAATGCGGCCAAGGATTGGTCAGAAGCAAAGGTATAAAGGAAAAAATATTTGTTGAAAGCAAGGCTACGTAGCACTAGTGCTTGGGATACTACAGTTTTGATGTTGTTGAAATCTCCTTTCCTTCCTTCATCCCATTTAAACTCTGCATCTTTGTGAATCATTTTTTGCAAAGGTTTGATAGTTTTCAGCAAAGTCATGAGTAAATGTTCTCACAAAGTTGATTTTCCCAAAGAAGAATTGCATGGCCTTTTTATTGTGCGTCAAGGAGAGTTGAGCTATCTCTTTTATCCACTTAGGGTCAATGTTAATTCCTCTTTGAGATATTATATGACCTAATAATTTTCCTTCCTCTACACCAAAGATGGTTTTCTTAGGGTTCAAAGAGATTCCATATTTCCTGCACCTTTCAAAAATCTGAGTCAAATGTTGAATGTGGTCTTCCTTTTTTTTTTACTATATTGTTACGTCATCTAAATAGACTACCACACACTTGTTAATCAATCCTTGAAAATCTACATCCATGGCCCTATGGAAGGTTTCTCATGTGTTAATCAACCCAAAGGGAATGCATTTATAAGAAAAGGTTCCCCACTTGGTCCGGAAAGTAGTTTTTAATCAATCATCTTCTTAAACCAGGATCTGGTTATATCCCGAGAAGCCATCTAGGAGGGAAAAAAAAATTAGAGCCAGATACTGTATGTAGGATTTTTTCCATGGGTGGGACCAGATAGTTATCCTTTTCCGATGATTTGTGAAGGTTTCTAAAATCCACACACAGACGAATCTCCCCAGACTTCTTTCTGACAGGCACCAGATTGGATACCCAAGCAAAGTGTCTTACCTGAAAGATAATATTGGCATCTAATAATTTCTTCAACTCTTGATACATCCGAGGTTCTAGAGATGGGTGGAACCTCCTAATATTTTATTGGAAGATTTTTACCCCAGACTTTAATGGGATCATGTGTTGGATAATGCAAGTATCATAAGTTTTCAATTCTCGGTACGACCAAGCAAAGACATATTGATATTCTTTAAACAGTTTGAGATAAGATTTCTTGTCTTCTTTGGACACTGTCTTACCCAAATTGACATTCTTGGGGTTCTTGGGAGTTCCTCGGTTTAACGTTTCGTATATAGGACATGAGCTCCCCGTTTTTGCATTCTTTGGCCCTCTAAATATTTTCCTTAGGTCGAAAAGGTTCTCCAGATTGGCCACTCCTTTTGGTATCATGTGAAACTTTGGTTTTTCATCAGAGTGATATGTTCCCTTCTTCTATTTGTGGATATTTGATTATGTGAGTAGATATTGTAATATTTCATCATGAATGGCCAAATCCTTAAAAGTCTCCTGATTAGTCAGGAAATATACAATCTCTTCATCCCCTTCAAATACTTTCCAGTTAGAAATGTTTTTAGGCACCGATGGTTTGTAGAGAAGTTCTACTGCAAACCTTGAGGATTCATAGTCTTATAAAGGAGATAATCTTGAGGCAGCAATGGCTAGAGCATTAGCAAGGGTGTTTTTCATCCTCGGAACTGCAATAATGTTGAAGGCCTCAAAATTGTCTATTAGTTTGTGCACCTCTCGCTGGTAATTTCTTAAGTGAAGTGAATTGAAATGGACAGTATTCTTCACTTTCCTAACGATAATTTCAAAGTCTCCAAAAACTTTCAATTCCTTGATGTTTAAGTCGATGGATTTCTTTAGTCCCGGGACTAGAGCTTCATATTCAGCAGTGTTATTAGTGCATTCGAATTCTAATCTGCATGATAAGAAGTTTTGTTTCCCCTTTGGGTTAATGAGGATGCATCTTGCTCCCTACCCCTCTTGCGATTTATAACCATCAAATTACAGCATCCAAATTTGTGGGGGGGGATTTCTAACTTCTTCATGTCTAGCTATGTTTTAACTTTCAACCTCATTGTCTGCTACTCTTGTCAGAGAATCCTGACAAAGGATGTTTTCTCCTACGGCCACTAGCAAGTATATTTGGAATATCATTTCAGATTTTTGTGCAGATGGTATGTGAGACATGTGAGGGGTGAAATTACCGAAATCATAATCACAGGAGTAGCTTCCTAACATAGGGAAATCTGTTGATGAGGGTTCATTTTGGCTCTCTAAATTAGTGACAGTATGTTTGAGGTATCTTTATTTGTTAATCTTGATCATGTTTGGATGTCCTTTCAATGGAAACCAGAGGTGATCCCAGTCGGTACTAAAATATTCGTTTAATTTCTCAGACCAGTCTCGACTAAGTAGCATTCCATAGGCCTTCAGGATGTCTACCACGATTATGTTAATTACTTGAACAAATTTGGGATGTGTAGATATTATGATTATGACATCTTTCATTTCCTCGATGACCTTTACCTAATTCCTATCTAGTTGTATGACATGTTTATCACTTTTGACCGGGGTTGCGTTCAGTTTCTTGTAGATTGTTAATGGCATGACATTTGAAGATTCCTCGGAATCAACCAGGCAATTACATAGATTTATGTTAAAAACTTCAAATGTCAAGAGGAACGGGGGAACAAATGGCCTTCCATTTTTTATCCAAAGAACAAGCATTCACATTCGGCTTATTTGTTAAGTCAGTGGGAGATGGGGCGTCACCTTGGTTAATGTTCGTCAAAGAGGTGTCTGTTAGCTTTAAGGCTTGTAACAAAAAATCCTTTTGTTGAGGAATCATACACATTTCCATGACAGACACGTTAGCTTTCATCTTCTTCAAGTCTTCTACTACGTTGTAGTCTAGCTCAGGCATTTCACGTGTATGTGTGTGTGGGAGATTTTTTTGAGAAGAAAATAGGGGTTTGGGGTGATCGATCGCTTGATTTCCTCGAGATAATTGAGTAGTGGTGTGATAAATTTTCCTCAGTTGACTTTTACTTCATGTCTTTACATGTAGAACTTCGGTGGGAGGTCCCTACACTTCAGGGGCGTCGTTGAAAGGCATCGGATGGTTGGAATCACATAACAACATGGTTGTCTCTTCCGGTGGCTCTTGACTTTCTTGATCGATGACATTTATTGTCGAGCTACTGGGTTGTTTGGTTAGAGAACATTCGTCTAGGAATCGATTAGTTATTAGATTCATAGCATGCAACCATTGAGGGAAATCCCTTTCTAAATGTTTTTCTTGGTGATACATACAGAAAGAGATAGATGTTGCATTCCCTAAGTTGACGTTTAGGTTGGCTGGGGGAGGTTCTATAGATTTGAAGGGTGGATTTATTTTTAAAAAGGGTTTATAAGGTCTTTGATTTTGGTTTCTTTCCCCAACACTCCTTTTCATATCTACGATCTCGTTAGAGAATTTTTTTATCATCTACTACAGGTTTTCTATGTCCCCTCCCTCTTTTTCAGGGCCTTGTTCTGTTTGTTTGCCCAGGGGTCTAGCCAACAAAAGTCCCCTCTTAGGTGGAGGTTGGGTTTCTTTCTTTATTAGTGAGATATAACCTTCTTTTCATCCTTTCATTTGGAACTCAATCATTTTATCTTCCTTGAAATTTTTTGCTAGGGTATTCTTGGCAGCCTTTTTTAAAAACATAGAAATAGAAGCTGGGAAAGAATTAGCGTATACTTCAATTTGTAGCTCTGGAGTAGGTCTAGCCTCGGGTTGGAATTTGTTCAAAATAGTGGTAAAACTTTGGTTGAAATCTTTGACCTTTTCTTTTAGATTCATAGTGGCGGCGAATAGTTCATCCATTAAGGCTCCAGTAGTAGTTTCTTCAGCAAATTTGTCCAAGAAATCCTTTTGAAAATTAGTTCAAATAGTTATGGAACCAACCAGTAGATTGAAATACCATGTTGAAGCTGAATTTGCAAAGGTATAAGGGAAAATTCTACACACCACATCTTCATGTTGTGCATTCATCAACCTTATGGATAATATGAACTTATAAATATGATCTTCAGGCAATCCAAAGGTTTCAGGATCAAATTTGGGAAGTATCTTTTTTGGATGTCTGGGTAGGTTATGCATTCGTCCTGGAATTACCAGAGCATCTCTTGCAATCCATGGTTGGTTATCTTGATATTGATCTCCCTCCTCTCCATAGTTATCATTATTATCTTGCATGTCTTCTGATTTGGAACCTGAGTGATCAGAGTTGGACCCTTCCTCTTCAAATTCAGAATCGTCAAGTTCAGAGTAGTTACCAACCGGTGTTTCGAGTATCAAATTAAGGGGTTGTTCGATCTCTGTGATGGAAAAATCAATCAGGTCTTCTACCATGTGAACAAATACCTGGTCAAGGGTGTCAAAAATTGGTCTGTTTATTTTTTTTCTTTCAGGAACTAAAGGAGCTAAATGTAATGCTCTGATCTGTCGAGCTTAAGCTCGGGTGATTCTTTTGAACTTATTTAACTCTTCATCAGGAAGAGCGTAAGGTATTTCAGGGTACATGTGTTCTTCCTCTTCATGTTGAGGTGAGTTACTCATATCGGGAGTACTCTCTGTATGTCGGTTGTTTCAAGAATGACTATCCATGCATGTGGCATATTTTGAATATATAGGCTTTGCGAAATATATTATCATAAATATTATTACCCATGCATTCGTTCAGGCCCTCCTTCTAGTGCTAATTTTGTTGAGGGGTCAGAGATCGATTGACTCAACAACAAGAACCAAACCCACATAAGATCCCCAATTATACCCGTAAGAATTTGATGAGTGGTAAGGTTCTCCAGATTTGTGATCTGGCTAGAATTATCAATGGGATTTAATAATGACTAATAGATAACTCTTTTCTGTGAAACTTTTCCTCAGGTTGTGCAGTTCTCTTTTTGGTTATTTTGTAACATTTGAGGAGAATAAGAAAGATGGATCTTAAACTAAATGGCAGAGGGAAGTCAATATATGTTGGAGAAAGCTAGGTTTTGGGATAACCTTTATACCTTAGCATGCAGACGAAGAAGATATAAACTACTTCAAACTAACAATAATACCATTTTGACTTGTAAACATTCAACATCATCTGAGATAATAGTTACAAAAAGAAAATATATACGTGACAAGAAGTTAGTGCAGGAAAAGTAATTTTCAATGCACTATTATCAATCACATGTTAACACAATCAACTTATAGTCATCAACTAGAATAAAAGAATTGTTGCAGCATTATGAGATAACTTAAATAACAGATACAACAAATCTTAGTCAATACAACAAAAAACATTGGATTCGAAGACAGAGATAATCCCCCTCGGTCCAATTACATTCACGCCTCAGATGAAATAAGTGTCTTTGGTTCTAAACAAAACTTCTTAATTAAAATAAATTGCACAGAAGTAATTCTCTTACAATATTCTACAAAAATTCTTTCTCCCTAAAACCATTGACCTTTGACACAAGGTCGATTCCCATATTTATAAAAAATAACTAAACTAAAATAACTACTAAAGTTATGTTAAGTTAATGAAATACCACGTAGCGGACTTTATCTGTCTATTTTCTTTTGATTCTCTTTTGATCATCTGGTGGTTTTACTGAAGTGGATTGTTCCTCTTGTATTCTGGCCATCTACAGAAGATATCTTCACACATATTTGCATACAGGAACCTATGTTGATCCATCAGAGCGGAGAGGACCACTTTCATCTCAATTGCTTGTTCCTTGTACTTGATTAGTTTGACACTCAAGCGATGTAAGACTGCTATATATTTAATCAGAGGCTCCATGAACTTCTTCACTTGACCTGGGATCGTGCTTGAAACCTATGAAATCTCTTATTTATACACCTGGTCTTGCTCTGCATGTTGCTTAACTATGTGGCATAGATCAGCGAAATCCTCCAGTGGGACAAACTCTAGCAAGTCAGTATTCCTCATTTCCTGATTGATTTTCTCCCAACTTTTCTCACATTCTTCCCATCTCCTCTACATTTTATGCCGGGGTTCCTGGACCATGCTTACCCAGTGTTCAACTGCCTTCCTTATTCGAGCGATGTTGATGTCCATCAGCACTCGGATGCCATGCTCTTTTGCATCTCGACCCTTATGTACTTCATTGATGTAGTCTATCCACTCTAAGGCTTGATATGCCTTATCATACCATCGTTGCATGTCTTTACAGGTTTTCAACCCCATGAGGGTATCTTCTTGGAAATATTCTATGCAAGCGGTGAAGAGGTATCTCTCCCTTGTGAATTGCACATACATCTCTCGGAACTCACACTTCAAGAGTACCACTGCCTGTGTTGAATTTTGGTAAGTACTCTTCTTGATGTTACAGATGGTCCAATTCTTTCTTCATGAAGGCTACCTCCCTTTCATCCCTTTTTTCCCTGTCTAAAGTGGCATCGATTATGGACATCCCTGCTCTAATTAGCTCAGCTATCTTAGCATTTTCTGTGTCAAACATCGTCTCCTCTATTGTTATGAGAAGTGTGTTATCAAGCATGAGCTTCCTTTTCTTGATTGTTCTTCTCATCATATCTTTCCTCTTCCTGTCATAATAAATTGCCTATATATTGGCGACTTCGTCTACTGGTTCAGGAATTTGTTGATCTCCCTAAAACAGAGTATTGCCTAGGCTTCTCGCCATATAAAGGTCTTCCATGGCAGGCTCTCCTAGCTCCCTAGTAGGGTAAAATCATGTATGTTCTAGTGACTTGGTGTCCTATTGGTCCTTGTCGGCTAACGGAGTCTTGGTCCTAGATGGGGAAGTAGGCAAAGGATCAACATTAGCTTGGAGTTTGGCCATTGAGATGCCAATTTTTGGCTACCCCACTCCTTCTTCTTATTCACCAGCATCCAAGTAATTCTTGGAGTTTTCATTCTGAGGTTGTGTTCCCAATTGATCGAGAAATATAGTGTCAAGAGTGATCCTAGCTACCAAGTCGCCTTCTTGAGGATTTGGAGTCACATCATCGAAAACTGGAGTAGATGTTTCCCCTGGTTCTTTCTCCTATGTGATTGGCACTGGGGTTATGTGCGAGGCCTCTGAGTCGTCTTCATCATCATATATCATGATTAAATCTATGAGGACATTAGGCATACCCGTCCCACTTGATGTTCTTGCTGACCTTAGCTAGGTTATAGTAGTCATCGACAATCCTACCTGTGGTGACATAGGGCTAGGGTTTTCTTGATCAACGGTCTCCTCTGGTGGAATTGTCTCTAAGCCATTTAGCTCTTCCTCATGGCTTCTTGTATCTGCTGGGGTAATTCTCAAGGGATCTATCAACGGATTAAGTGGTGGATCTTCCCCTAGTCTTTGCGTAGCTATCTCAGCTTCTTCTAGTAACAATATCCCCCTTCTCCGAGCCTATGTCACTTATGTTGCTTTGTTTTATTCTTTTACCCTAAGGGATTCTTAAGCTATGTGATCTATTGTCTCAACTTGTTCATCCATGGTCATTGCTTTGAATTTGGTCATATTAGGGTTATCCCTTCTATGGATCACTTCCTCCTTGTCTTGGGCGCCCTCGATAAAGATCTCATCTTCGAAGCTATCATGAGAATATGGCCAACATCAGGAAACCTACAACGCATGATGGAGTACTAGGCCTTTTGGATCATGCTTTCGAAAACAGCCTGTGGGGAACTAATACTCAAGCTAAATCAATCCCTCTTGTTTTTCCCATGTAGTGTCTTTTACCATGTAAAACCCGATATGAAAACAATAGGGTATGAAATCCCTCTTCTTATCCTTTACCAAAGAGGCATTATAGCCTTGTAGAATGGTCTGGTAACAAATTTCTCCCAAAATGAGATGGTATGGGACATGAACGAGGAGTAGGTGTGGTGTGCCAGTAGCCTCGAACACTCTGATATAAGTGCTTATTTCTTCAAGATATCAGTGGCCAACCATGGATATCATCTTTTTAGTTGTCGCAGAAAGCCTTGGGAATTATTTTCTAAATATAATGAAGTGCACTCGGGCTATGAACTCATCACATATCATGGCGTAAAACTTTTTATACCTATTTTCCCACAAAATTTTGAAATAAAAATGCACGGGAAACTCAACAACATGTCAGCTTAAATTCATACCTGCAAAAACATTTATTGTGCAGATTACATGCAACAGGTACGATGCCATGTGGAAAACTGGTGTTTCTCCATGCTTTGGTGTCTGTGCCTGTAGGATGTTGATACTCAGTTGTTTGGAGATGATGGTTCCCCAATTAAAACTACTCTCGGACATTGCCACGGTGTATGCTAAGAGCATCGAAGCCTCTGAAAACTTTGAACAATATTTTTCCTCATACAATCAGCAGAGTAAATCCATTAAATAAATATAAGGCTCTCTAATGCTTACCGTGTTGTACCAACCATTGATCCTATTTGTGAAATTCTTATCTTCTTTCCACCACAAGGCCAGTAACTTGTTGGTGTCATGGAACTCCTCTAGGTCTCTGAATTTGTAGTATTTTTGTACCTCTACTCAAAGAAAGACACCAACACATTCTCCCTCCTCATTATTGACTATGCATTCCATCACATCTGTGTGGTTAGTTATCCATCCAAGGGTTTCGATGTAGGGCAGAACTGGGGTCCGGTAGGCCACCATATGCAGATATGATCACCAAATGTTCAGGAAAACCTAGTCATCCAACATCCTGATGTCCAGGTCATTGTGAGGTGTGAATTCTAGGTAATCTTCTTGATTGATTTTGTCAAAAAGATCTCCCCAATGTGGGAGCATTGATTTAGAACCACTGCTCACCTTTGTGTCCCCAAACGTTGGAGGTTGGGTAATTTGTTTCTTAGTGGAAGTTCGAATGACTGACTTTGTTTTTGAAACGAAATCAAGTTATCTTGCTGTCACCGGTGTCGATCCTTCATCGATCTCCAATTATTTCATTTTGGGCGTGCTTGGTGAGAGTCTAGTTGTCAGCTTTCGCAGAGGTATTTTTCCTACACAAAATAGAATATTAAGCTATGAGCCAACTACGACAGGTCTTATTCGAAGCAATCAAAAAATGTAAATAGTAAAATCATGCTTACCTTTTCCTTATAGGAAAACCTGGTCTTATTGGTAATTGAAGTGGCACAATGACCTATTACCTCTTCGATGCTCTCTCTCTTGTGCCTTCGTCTGCTTGGAAGATCAATGATTTGTGAATGGAATACCATGCTTGGGCACAATCTTTGCAAATTTAAAACATACCTACCTTATCGCATTGAGTCTTAATTTCAGGAGTACAAATATGATCTACACAATCTATAACAGAATCCACATCATGCTTAGGATTAAATGAAATACAGTTTGGCGGTGGAGGAGTGTGTTTCTTTTTTTAGAGGTCATCAGTGAATTCAAATCTTCGGAAGTTAATTGGCACACAACGTCATGTTATTGGTTACATGAAGCTCTTAATTGTCTAACAAATTGCAAACCTCATCCTTCACTTAGCTAGAGGTGTCTCCTCAAATTACCCGAAATTTTTTGCACTCCAATGAGACTAGTATGATCAGTATCGAGGATAAGAAGTATCATTAAATGGATAGCGCAAGACGACCAAGATCATCGACGTCGGTGGGAAAAGGTTTGATCTAAAACCAAAAGTTCAGTGTTCTAGCAATCAACTGGTAGTTAATGAGTGTATCGGTGTCGGGGGATTTTCTTTGACGTTATTTCGTTGGTGCCTCTAGGAAAAAGTTTCGATGCCGACCCAAAATTTCCCCACAGTGCTAACATGGAAGTATAGGTATGATGTGGGTAATACCTGAGCAATACAGACTGTTTACGCAGTAAAACACATGGCGATTGATTTGACCCTTTGGGTGTGAGAAGTGTTTCTTTTCAGCATCGATGATTTTCTTTCTAATATATGTTATTGTGCCCTTTCTCCCTCTTCGTTGATACCGACAGTATATCGACGATCGACGATTGGCGATTTTTGTCGCCTATGTTGACTGTTTATCTTTAGGATTTCACCAATGCTAACGGTACATCGATGATTTTTAGAAAATTGTTTCGCAGGATGGAATCACCAATTAGCGCACCCCTTTTCCCAAATTTCTGATGCCGACGGTATCTCAACAATCGACGATTATTTTTATGGACTTATTTTTGCAGAGCAAGATTCATCGATCGACGTGTGTCTCTTTATAAAACAAATTTTAAGTTATGTGCAACTTAGTCTAATGCCACGTTTACTTAGAGATAAATGTCAAATTGTTCAACATACTTCAGATCAAAATGAATGTGATCGATGATGAAAACAAAAAAATATATAAAAACCCATTGATCCCTACACAACTGACTTCAATCAGAAATGACAAAGTGGTACGCAAAAGAAAAAATTAACAAAAACTTTTAGGGTGTGTTGAGTGCTCAACACAACCTTAAGGACAATGTTAATTTTTAAGGGGGAGGGCATGTTAGGGTCCTACCCTAACCCCCTTAAGTAGATAGATAGTTTTCTATGTATTGAGGACATATCTATTAAATAAATCCCATGTAGTAGATATTGTGTGAAAGCAATAATTGTAAGAAGGCTTACTCAAAGGTTCTACCTACTACAAAGTTCCTACACCAAAAAGTTACTTGGAGATTAGATAGAAATTATATAATGAGTTATAAGCAAGGTAATAGGGTGTCTTGTGAAGCATATTCTAATTAGAGATCTTCTCTTCTAGAGATTCCCCCCCTCAAATAGGCAAGTGAACATTGCTTTCATCAATAAAGATATTGTTATTTGTGGTAATCTAGTTCTTCTACAATTGCATATTGTTGTTATAATCTATCATTTCTACTCTAGACTTTGATATATTATATGATTTTATGCAATGAATATTCTATTCTTATAACAAATGGTGCCATAGTAGTAATAATATTATGAATGGTGTGTTTTATAAAAAACAATAGTTGCATAATGGAGTATAAGATGATTGTACTAGATATAAGTTTTAGATATGTTTTTATGAGTTGACAATTGGAATATCCAAGGATGTTTATGGATCATATTTGTGTCATAATAGTTTAATTTGGGTCTTTATATGTTTCAA